>OX424576.1:143212608-143367608 GCA_949152435.1 Gastracanthus pulcherrimus | reverse complement strand
CAATTTTTTATAGTTATAGATTTGATTTGATTTTATAGATAAAAATTGATTTTAGAATCAATGGCACCTCGCTGACCAAAGACACCCTGCTATACGATAATATGTTTATTGAAAATATTCAGTTTTCGGTAGGACACAAATCACTAGATGAAAATAGTTAGACAGGATAATAATCATGGTAGCGGTACTGTGCAGCTCTACCTTATTAATAATAATTTTAATTAAATTCTCTTTGAGAAAGCATAAGTACCTAAGTAATTGGCAGAATTTTTTTAATCTCGTATATCGCTAGAAGTAGGCTTTCTTTCAGTGAATTTGTGGGTTTACCTACACAAATCGACTTACTTATATATTAATATAGGTAACCCAACCAGGTTAAGAAATCGGGTAACTCTATTTTTGCAAGTAGCCCAAAGAATACGAGTGAGTCGATCCATCGCGACTAGATCCGAACGCATCAGAATTAAGACATTGGATAACCAGATTTTTCGAGTATCCGTGCACTCTTAACTTGCACTGAACACGTAATGTATTCGCAACAGCACACGCACGCGTAACGTAGTCGCCTTGGACGCACATCCATTTCGGCTCTTCTCACTCGCCTCGATTCGTATAGCAAACCACATGTGGGCAAAAATGGCCTACGTTTCACCCTTAGTACACAATGTACTATTAAATAAGCTTTAAATTATCTATCTCTTTCCAAAAATTTTTGTACTAGCTACTATTATTTGCAATTTATGAACGCTACGTGCGCGAATGCACATATTCCACACGAGTGTGCGCCAATCGTCACAGATTCACTCGCTCACTTATTGGCTACCCGATGCTTTCATTTCTGTCCCCTTCCTCTTTTGCTCGATGTACTATTCACTTTGCAATATACCTTCATTCTCGCCCTCTCCTGCCTCTCCCCGAGCTGGTCCTTGCGCGCGAGGTTGAAAACGAGGAGAGAGACAAAGCGAGAATTCGACTGGTGGTTTATGCTTGCGTTACTGTAATTTGATAGTTTACACTCGCGGGAGCTTTGAAACCTTTTTGAATAGATTGATTGAGTGTTTAGTCTGACTTTTAGAATATTAAATAATTTCCTTTGACTGTCAGAAATTTGATCCCGTTAAAAAGTCTATCATTTCATAATACTTCTTAAAAGAACTAACATTTAGATGTTGGTTTTGGAATCAAATTTAATCTTTACGCATGTATCTATATTTTATAACGACATAATCAGTTGAGTACAAAATTATTGTCTCCCAAATTAGGTCGATTAGCTAATAACTTTGTCAATATCGATTAGCTGCGAGGTAATGGATGGAGAATTGCCGATAATGGAGTAAATAATTGGTATTATCGGATTAGGAAAATCAGCTAGTTTGCAACCCGACTTTACTATCCTATATTAGCAATGCAACTATATATATAAACTGATTACAATTTTATTAAAAATATTTTACTTCAATTTATACTGAGCAGTTAAAAATGTAAAAAATATAAAATATTTCACAAATATTATATTATACACACACATAGTTGTTGATTATTCGCATTGTATGTTTAAATTAGATCGTACACTGGTATATCACTTAATCTTTGATAAAATAGTAAATCAATGTCATCGGTGTTCTACTTATTACACATTGATCACCATTATCATAGATAAAATTAGTGTAGTGCACATAGTAAGAAAATTATTCTTCAAAGATATAAAATATTATACACGTCTTTTATTTTGGGCAGAAAAAACCCGTGACAATAATATTTAAATGTGAAGTAATAAAACTCGAATATCTCATTCCTGCTGTAGTTAATAATATAGAATGCATTTACTTCCAACTTAAAATTAATAACTGCATCTATGAAATTGAATCAATATTAAATATTATTAAGAAGCAAAATAATTGAAATCTCGCTATTGCATACACGGAGAAACTGTTAACCTGCAAAAGAGCGTGCATCACCGCGTGGCAAAAGACGGTACTGAAATGCATCACATATCGACGTGCGTAACTTGTGTTTTTTAAGTCGCGCACGTTCATAGTCTATGCATCTGATGACCGCTGTTTTTTTGTTCATTATGCACGGCGTTTTGACGTGCAAAAATACACAATCTCCGATCGCCGACTATTATAGTGGTTTTGTTTGACGCTATAATACGCCAGATCAGTTTTCGTGCAATCGCTGCAGTAAAATGGACGATTTCGTAAAGAATTTATTGAATGAGTAGAATTTCCCTGATCTGACGTATTTTTTTAAAGATAAATATATGTTTGTTTATTTATTTATTACAATTTTGAAACTACAATTTAAACATTCAAATCCTATTTATAAATATTATATTAAAATCAATGTAATTTACATATAATTTCATTTTTATATTTTATAAATATATTTTTAATGAAAATATAAAATTTGTAGTTAAATCAATTAATGAAGAAAAATTGTACAATTTGTATGAAGAACTAATCGACAATATTATACTTATTGATTATGACTCAAGTGATCTGTTTAAGATATGTTACAAAGTATTTTTAGTGTCGTCGCTAGTGTGAACGACGAGGCGAACGAAAGTTGATATTTGCACGTCAAATCGCCGTGCATAATGAACAAAGAAACGGCAGTAATAAGATGCATTGATTATGAACGTCTGCGACTTAAAAAAAACGATTTACGCACGTCGATATGTGGTGTATTTCAGCACGGTCTTTTACCGCGCAGTGATGCATGCTCTTTTGCAGTTCGACAGTCTCTCCGTGTACGTACACTACGAATACATATGATACTTTTACAGAACGTACTATAGGGGAGGATGGGGTATTGCCGGTCACCTAAGCAAACGTGCTTGTTATTTCCACTTTCAAATTGTTTCTTTGAACTTTAAATAATCATCGTGTTAGTTCAGACCATTGACTTTAAATATTTCTAATTGGTTTAATATAAAAATTTAAGATATAGAAGCTATAAGTCGAAATAAAAAAAAGCATTTTGACCAGATTTACTCTACATCAAAGGGTAATACCGGTCATCCTTGGTACAATTCCGATCACTATTAGAAAGTTACTTTTATAGGTGAAAAATTTATTTAAATCAATTATATGAACTTTCATATGATCCGTCACATTATTATTCCCACTTACATAGTGAAACATATAATAACATAACCACTGTTCAATCAAAAACACTTAAGCTAAGTTACCCTACCTGAGAGCGCAGCGGAACGTTTTCTTAGCATCACTTTCGGGAGCGTCATATAAATAACATTGTGACCGGTATTACCTCCATTCTGCTTAGTAATTTAAATTGAAATGACAAAAAAGTAATAGGTTTATACTCTTTTTTCTTCACTACTTCGTATTTTTAGATTGTTCAAATTAATAAAGATGCAAAAAATAACTGCATAAAGCAACAAATAATATGCATAAAAGCTTATTTTATAGACCAGATTTTTTATAAGAAATGTAGGCCTACACTTTGGCTGTATATAATTCCTTAATAAAACTGAATAGAAGGTTGTTTGAACATTAGATTAATTGCATTTTATGTTGCGTTTAATATACTATTCGAATTATTACCTAAAAATGTTTAGATGATTGAAAATAAGGGTGACCGGAATTAGCCAGTGACCGGCATTACCCCGTTCTCCCCTAATATTAGATATGAAAATCAGCATCTTTCGTACAATACGCAGGTCAAGAATATCCAAAATTTCCGTACCGTGACATGTATTTGTTAACAATTACAGTAAGTGTAATATAATTATCTCAATGAAAGATTTAAGTAATTTTAAGATTGTGCTATTAAAAATATATTCAATGTAAACATTGTGTACCTAATCAGAATTATGCAATATTTGAGTTGATCTTTCGACGCATCACTTGAAATGTCTTTCATAAAAAAACGTCAATAGCATGACATTAAATATCCATGTATATTTTGTCTTTTTGTACATAAATACGATGTAGGTAGTATACACATATCAAATCCATAATATGCACCATTTAATGCATACAAACGCTTACAAATGCAGAAGTATATTGCCACGGTACTGACCAAAGTAACACAGTGCTGTGAAAATCACCCCAATACTAATAAAATGAGTGCCAGAGCCACGATGTATCTTCAATATTAAGCTATTATGTGGTAAACGACAAAACAGCCATAATATAATTTCTGAAACTCTCTAATATACCAGACATTATCGGCTTAATTCGTTCTTCGCGTAGCTCGCCGCGTCACGGCCAGCGAGGCATTTGCACACTGCGCTATTAGTACCACGCAAACGCGCCTGAGCACTCTTTTTCTTTTCCACCCTGCGCTCGGCAACACACCCCCCGCGTTTTTATCCTCTCAGCACAGCAGCGGGGCGGCAGGCCTGCGAGAAGCGTTTTATCGACCGTGGTTATATTATGCCCTTTTTCCTCGCTGAAAGATGAGCGAGCTTGCGGCGTATAACTGCAAACGGTATAGGTAGTGTAGGTCTATGTATCGATGTATACATGCGTCGAGACATGTGTGGTAAAATATGGGTACTGGATGTTGAAAGAGGTAAGGGAAGAAAGTTTTGAAGTGGGACAGTATTACGAGTAGCATTATAGTACGATAGATCCAATTTAAATGATTATTTACAAGGCGTGTTCACGACCGATGGAAAATGGATTTCAGCGAAACTTTGTAAGGTAATTACCAGTTTTGGTACCAAAGGTCTATTGGCGTAAAGTACGTGCGCTATCAGTTCTTAGCCTGCTTTGGATTGCACGCTGCAAAGCGTCCAACATTCGACGTCTAAAACACATCTATATCGTCTAAAAGATTACAAATACCCATAACAAACTGATAATTTATGATTCAAGGAGTAATTTAAGCCCTTGATTGTTTAAAAATATTTAACTGGATTCAGAATATCAAAATGCAAATAGAAAAAGTGCTTCAAGTTGGAGACATCAGTTGACCACGAAATCCAGGTCTGGCCACAGGACTATAAGTTGAAAAATGCAATAAAAATTGTATTTATGTTTTATTATTTATTATATTTTATTGTTTTATTTGATTTGACTTGACTTGACTTGACTTGACTTGACTTGACTTGATTTGACTTGACTTGACTGGACTGGACTGGACTTTTTTTATTTTATTATATTTTATTTTATTTTATTTTATTTTTTTTTATCTTATTTTATTTTATCTTATCTTATTTTATTTTATTTTATTTTATTTTATTTTATTTTTTTTTATTTTTTTTTTATTATTTAACGTCGCCATGTTTGTGCTTCCATGTGGTGCTAATCGACGACGGGGGTCTGCGGTGTGTTTGTAAACAAAGCACATGTAATTTTTACAGAGGTGCTTGTATCAATCGGCAGAGACTAGGATTCGAACCCGGGTCACCGGCGTGGGAATCCGACACTCTACCGACTGAGCCGCCGCAGGCCCCTTTTATTTTATTTTATTTTATGGTATTTTATTTTATTGTTTTATTTTATTTTATTTTATTTTATTTTATTTTATTTTTTTATATTTTTATATAAAATGAACATTTGTTAAATGCATTAACGAAAAATCAATAATGTTTTCTGACGACATACGCAGACACTCACATACACACATGTACGCACACACAATAATGAATTTTTCGAATTAACTTTGAAAATAAACGTTTTTTTTAGTTAATATGTAGTACAAAACTTAGTAATATCATCCTACATAGGCACTCAAAAATTTTAGTTTGCTAGACTGACGTATAAAAATGTTTATCTTTTTTCATCACTTCCTTAAACAATTTCTGTAAAAGAAACTATTTTGTAAAAGAAGAAATTGTATTTTTTTCTGAATTTGACCCTAAATTCGTATTCTATGCGGAAATTGACTAAAGAAACATGTATACAGGGGCAGAATAACTCTTTATATAGAGCATAAATTGACAATTATGTATTAACCATTGACCATTACATTCCTGGTTTATTATTAATTATAACGAATTTTATTTCTAGTATATTTTCTTTTAATGTTTTTCATGAGATGATTTGATACAGTCAAAAGTGATCTTATTGCCGGGCTCTTATGGTAGTCGTGTCATACTAAGATCTTTACTATGCTTATAAGGAAAGTCGACAACCTACGGCAAGTGGTATCTGGTACCTTAAAATAATGTATAGGACCAGTAGTCTCGTCTCATAGGCCCTTGGGATCAAGATATGACCTTTTGTAATAAAAATACGTGATATTTTAGTAAAAATGGTACCTATACTTTGAATCACAACTCTACAGATTTTTGTGCTCGTGAAATACTGTAATAAGATAAAAATAGTTGAATAGAAGAGCTTTAATTTGAGCTTTGTTTCATATAAAAATATTATTCTGTTACAAAGTTATGAACATTAAAAAAATATGACGAAAAATGCATGGAAACCTACTCAATTTAAAGAGCTGTAAATCCTTTTTCCATTTTTTATTGTTCATAACTTTGCAACAGAATAATATTTGTATATGAAACAAAGCTGAAATTAAAGCTCTTTTGGTAAACTTTTTCATCGTATTACATTATTTCTCTAGCAACAAAATACTTATAGAGTTGTGAATCAAAGTAAAGTATCATATTTGACTAAAATAACACGTATCTAGATTATAAAAGGTCATATCTTGACGCCAAGGGCCTATGAGATGTAACTACAGGTGCTAGGCATCAGTTTTAGGTACCAGATACCACTTCCTGAAGCCTCATCGAAAATCGCTTGCCGCAGGTTGTGGACTCTCCTCGTTAGTTTCTTTGTATTAAACCTTAATAGTTTATACACGAAAATATTCCTCAAAAATAACAAATAAGTAGGTCGAATACTTCTCGAGTATTACATAAGGAAGGAACATCCCTGCAACTTTTATAGAAATAGCATGGTTTTTTAATTTTCAGTTTATAACCATAGTACTTATTTGTAAAGTAAAGTATTATTCTTTAAAACGATTACTGATACAATCAGAGATTTTATCATTGTATAATCTCAAAGGTTCCCATTGAGCACTTTACAATTATTATCTACATTGATAATCATCGGTTAACAGCTCAAAATAAAATATTTAACTTTAGATAATCTAGTGAACTGAAGACCTAATAATATAACTCATTGTATTCAATCATTTCTTAATTTTAGATATTTACTCACTTAAGGAGGTTCGAGAGTCATAGTCTGATAAAAAATAACATTTTGGTAAATACGTAGCTGATTAGTATATAATCTTTAATATAATCATGCTATGTTGTACTACAGGCAATACTGCAAACATATTTTAAAAAAAAATAATTTTTTGATTCATTATTTACAAACAAAAACAATTTTTGTAAAAATAGAGAGAAAAGTTTGATAAACTTTTACTATGTGAGAAAGTGTTTGTTAAGCTCACTGTAAAATTTTCAAATAATTTAGGGAGATATTCGTAGAAATATGGTAGTATAAAGAAAAAAAATTATATTTATGCGTAAAACGAACAAAATTTCATGAAAAAAACTTCACGATTGTTATATAAAGAATCGTTATCTAAAGTCGCTGTTAACATTTCAAGCAGTGTAAGCATTTTTTAAAAGAGATATGGTAGTTAACAGAAAATTTATATATTCATATAAACTGAATAAAAGAAACCGATGCCAATTAATTGGCGCTTAACTTCCTCAAACTAAATAAATTGTTCAAATATGAATTTCTTTATTCTAATGCATTATTTTAAATTGCTATATTTCTTTCTAAATAGGTGGATTCGGTTTATTTTATCATCGATTGTTGCCAAAAGATAAATTAGAAAAAATTCTAAGCTTGTGATCATAGATTGCATCATCGATTTCAAAATATTAAAATAGAAAAATCGTTATAAAACAAAAACGAATCGAGAAATATTTAACTTTTTTTCTAATATCGTATATTTATCAACATAACGATTAAAAATTGATTTGTTTAATAGAAAATGACAGCGACTTCTTCGAAATATAAGCAATAAAATTAAAAAAAATATAACCTCAAATATCTTAAAACATAAGAGACCTTACAGTCTTGGTAAAGAGCTCAGCCAAGAGATAGTGGAAAGTTACATTTTTCAGCTCAATTTATTTTAAACATTTTCCAGAATATATTTCCGAGATATCGCTATATAAACAAAAAATTACTTTTTCGCGTATAACAGAAGCAGAAAGATAGCTTATAGAGAATTTTACAACAGGGAACATAGATAATTTTATTCTCTTTCAAATACATTTACACTGAACCATAATATTATTTCTACATATTAAATTAATTTACCTCATTGATTTCAGAATAACGTAAAATAGAAAAATCGTCGTTGAACTATAACGAGTCGATGAACCTTAAAATGTATTTTTAATTCCGAATCCTCATTAAGAAATAAAAAAATGAACCCCAGTTGGCAAAAAATGATCGCGCTGTTCTCGAGATGTAAGCGATCAAAATGAAGTTTGAAAAAAAAAACATAACCTCAAATAATTTAAAAATAAAAGTCTTCATGATCTGAGAAAAAAACTTAGCCAAGAGGCAGTTAAAATCTATATTTCAAAAAAATTTTGAAAAGAATAATGTCGATCTACTCAAGTTATTGTTCGATATAGAAAATCGATTTTTTTTATAAAATGCTTTTTTTCTCGGCAAAAGAAAAATAAATTGGCTCAAAAAACTTCTCATCATATGTTTCCGAGATATTACCATTTAAACAAAAAATAACGTTTTCGTGTAGTACAAAAGAAGGGAATGACCTTATCCAAACTTTCAGGTCGGAAAAGTTAGGTACTTTTATGCTCATTCAAATGCCTTTTCGCTTGTTTGATAATATCTTTTTCAAGGTATTAAAAAACCCGAAAAACTAAAACTCAAAAATCGAAAACCGCTAAGAAAATGAAAACGCATTGGAGAACAAATGAAATTATTTTTGAGCCGCCTTCCTTCAAGAAAAACAAAAAAAATTGAGCCCTAGAACATTAATTTTTGCCGTAGATTACTCGAGATATGGTGATATACATCAATACACACACACACACACACTCACACACACACACGCACACGCATATGCACACGCACGCGACCACGTACGCGCACACGCGTACATACACATCCATACGGACATTTTCTAAAAAGTAGTGATTTTGATTCCTTATGTCTCTAAACATGTTTCTAACGAGCTTTTAGTAAAAATTCTTTTACTATCACAAAGCTTCCTCTTGGAGGAACTAGAATATCAAAAAAAAATTTCTCGTTAAGAGAGTATTATCGGTAACTCGTTCGGTATTATCGGTACTTCGTGAGTCAAATGGGTGTTTGGTCGTTTTTGATTTCTGCGGTAGACCAAATTGTGGGCGTGAATCATAGATAGATTAATAGATATAAGATTTATTTGGCGCATATAAAGAAAAGTATACAGCAATATACATAAATGGTTGAGTGAGCGTGAAAAATTGTATTCGTTAGCTTATATAAGCTTTCAAAATTGGTGAATCAGCATTTGGATTTTTGCAGTATATTTATGGGATATTATATATATATTTCTCAAAGTTTAGTCGAAATCAGAACAGCAATTTTCATGAATTTCATGATTGCAACTGACGGAAACGTGAGTTTCCATAAGGCTACGTGTTACAACGTAAATAAAATAGTATATTATGACACTGTTGTGGGAGATGGTTTTCTACCTTGCTCGAGGGTTTTCGCACGAGCGAAGCGAGTGAGAAAATCGAGCAAGGTAGAAAAACACCTCCCACAACAGTCTCATACGATATTTTATAGCACAACAACCTCAAAATCGACAATAAAGTTGGCATTTTGAGGTTAGTGTGCTATAATAGTAGATTATGCAGCAAGGCCTCGCTTCACCCGGGCAGTAAACTCGCCCTCGAGAATTATCCTCGAATTTATTGCCGTGTTACATATAGAACTTTATTTCCGACTTAAATGTGGCCACTTTATTGATTTAAAGAGTGGGACCCACAGAAAAAGAAATAAATAGTTCAAAATTGAAAAAAAAATTTGCGAGAAATAAATGTGAATCACCGAAAAGAATTTCAGAATTATTGCTATTTAAAAATAATTATTTGACGTTCAAAAGTTCTTGCCCCCTTAACCAATTCCAAGATTTCTACTAATTATGATCTTGAATTGAATTTAAGAACTGAATACACAAAAATAATAATCATTTCACATCATGTATTAGATTCCAGAAGTGTCTATGCAATCTATAGTAAACTAAAACTTAAAAGTCATCATACGATTTTTCATGAACGATATTTATTCAAATGCCTTAATCGTATCATTAATTAAGCATTTTTACATTAAAAATTGTTTTTCACGCCTTACAGGTATCAATTTTTGCGGTAGTTGTAACGCTCGGATCGAAGGCTGGATCGCAACCGGCCTCCCAGACCCAGTCGCAGAAATCTTTGTTGGTGTTAAAGTGCAGTCCTGCAGGACATCGCATAAGCACGGGCGTCCCATAGACGCAGTGGTAGTAGCTCGAGCAGTCGTCGGGATTGGGAAGCAGGTCATCCTTGTTCACGCTGGGCGGCCACGGACATTTGACCTTTGACTCCTCGTCTGACTCCTCGGCGATTGATCGTCGATTGAGGTGATCGGGAGCTGCGTGGATGGTAACGATGACGCTGCATAGCGTTAGAATGTAAACCGCTGGAATAAGAAAATTTTAGGATTAGAGACGAGTTGCCGACCTTATAATACTTAAAGATCTTTTATATAAAAGCTTTGTTTATTGGTTGAAATTAGCTTTACAAGTATTGTTGGACTGATTTTGAAATTAAAAAATTGTATATATACCAAAGCTTAGTTAAGATTGAGTAATTATAGTGATTATAATTGAATGTAAAAGACTTTCAATTAATCATGTTCGAATCACCGTACGCACGCTTCATTCCTAATTTATAAAAGTTTTTAAAGAATTTGTATCTTTTACAAAAATTGCCGTAGTAATTATTTTTTACAGGTGCATGTGCATTTACTGTTTATAATATCTTATTTGCAGGAACTCTAAAATTAGTATTAAGTAACATCTATTTTGAATTTACAAGGAGCGGTTCAAACGAACTCACAAACCTTAAAAGTCTTAAATTGAACATTTTTCTGTCTAGTTTTATATACTTTTAGGTAATTTTTCTAATTTAATACACGCATAGTTAATCGCCTTGGTGAAGGTAACATTAGCGCCAGAAAGTTGGAACTATAATAATGATAGTACGATACATTGCAGAGATAGGAAAAATGACAATTTTATTATGTTGTGCAATATCTTGAGATATTTCTAACAAATAATGATGTAGATAAGATTTTCTGGCTACAGAAAAGAGTTTTTAAGAAAAATTTAGTGGCTAAATACTGTAAATATTCTGACAAGCGATAAAAATTGTTGTTTTTTCTAACTGTGCTATACACCACACCATCATTATTATAGTTACAACTTTGATGAGAATCTAATATTGCTTTTGGCGACAATACTATCTTCGCCGCGCCGAATAATATTATGAATATTAGATTGTAGCATGAAGATGGAGGCCCATTGGAACAAACTATGGGTGCTTGACCATATCTATAGGTTCCAAAAGATACTCCTCAAAGCCTCGTCAAATCCATTTCCCAAAGATGAGACATTCTGCTTGATAATATCAGATCAGAAGTCGATTAATTTGTTATGCTTACTATCTGTATGTCTGAAATTTCATAAACTTTCTTCTTTTATAATGAAATTTAAATACCCAAACCCGTACCGCAACTGGCCATACTTCATCCTATACTTGGAAAATTTTTAAATCAAAAGTATCTCAAAGTGAAAATGAGTGCTTTTCTAATGTGGATGACTCTTCCCTATTGTTTGAAATGATTTATTTTCTTTTAAGACATTATACTTTGATGTATAATAAAAGAAAGTAACCATATAAATAAATATTTTTACCGTAAAAATGTAACGGAAACCATAAATAAACTAAGAAATACCTTTCATGAAGAATAAAATAAGTTACAATCTGCGTATTTTTCTGATACTTTACTGATACGTAAAGAGGTTCTTTCCTCTGCTTTTATAGAAGTATATGTAAGTTAATCGATTTTTTGTTTACTCGATCTTAAAATATATAGATAATTCTTATGGCGTAGAAGATACGAGAAGAATGCCACTTACGTTAACCTTCAATATTCAATGTCATTTCATATCGAATTTACAAAATTGTTTAAGCATCAATATTTTATTAATAAAAAAGTATAATTAGTTTTAAATTTCAATATTCATAATGGATAAAGTATAAAATATAATGTTTAAAAAATTTAATTCAGTAAAGGATAGATTCGTAAGAAAATTCGTTAATTTACGAATAAAAAATTAATATGAAAAACAATTTAGTTGTGTATACTTTCATATATGAGTTAAATTAGAACACCATTGAGGTAAAGTAATTCTATTATAGTCAAATTTTACTATAGTATATGAAATTATAACACTAAATCATAGAAAGGTATTGGTTTACAAATTTTATTATAGCTAAGATAACAATAGTCTAGTAAGTAGAAATCTCTAGTCTCGTAACATAATTATGTAGCTATTAATGAGCGATTGCTGGCTAAGAATAAAATTGATTACTATTAGGGTAACAACCGTTAAGTTTGCTTCATAAGATATATAGCTTATACAAGTATATTAATATACATATTAATTTTTTCATATTTATTTAAATTACCTGAATAAACTAAAAGATTGCACTCTGTACAATTATCTTGCAATATTAAGATATTACTTGACCAAAGTTATTCAATGAAATTCAATGTATGCTAGGTTGAATTATTTATGTAATACTAGATCTTGATACTGTTGTAACAAGTATATTAAGTATTTCTAAAAGCTGCTACCTAATTGATAATAATAAATAATCGTTATTCAAATGCAACTTGCAGTTTGTTTTGATTCAGTTACTGTCAAAATATATACTGTATATTTTATAATATAACAAAATCATTAATTAAACTAGTCACAAAAGTAAGATTTTACTCCGTAATCGAGTAAACACAGTCAGTGAAGAAAGATTTTCACTCCAAAATTTTTACAGATAATTTTAATCTAAGATCTGCAAGTCAGAATCTTATCTAGTTCCAAATCTATATCGTGGATTTTGATAATCAATAAAACAATGGAACTTTTTCTTTGAAAGTTTATGTAACTTTTTTTGTGATTACAATAAAATTTTTATTACAGTTTTATTATACGTAGGGTTTTAAAATATACAGGTACATGGTAACAGTAATAATGCACTAATAATTAGTTAAAAGAAAATTTATTTAAATACAGATTAAGATTCGACTATCGAGCTCCTTATTTAGAAAAACTTAAACAAAAGAAAAAGCATTTTTCACTTGTATTTACATAATAAATAATTCACGCCAACGATTTTACGCATTAATGAGCCTTGGGCTTCCGCGTGGTCGTGAAGGCGGGATCGCAGCCGGCCTCCCAGACCCAGTCGCAGTAGTCCTTCTTGGGATTGAAGTGCAGTCCCTTCGGGCAGTGCATTAGCTTTGGTGTGCCAAAGACACAGTGGTAGTAGCTCGAGCAGTCGTCCGGATTGGACAGCAGGTCCTCCTTGTTCGAGCTTGGCGGCCACGGACACTGGATGTACGCCGGCACTTCTTCCGACTCCTCGGCGAATAGCTCCAAGTCGAGGTGCTGGGGAGCGGCGTGGGCCGCAGCGATGATGCCACACAGGGCTAGAACGAAGATAGCTGAAACAAAATACGTTGGATTGGTAGGAAATCTTTTGTATGTGCAAAGGATGGTGGCAGATTTAAAGGTGCATTTTCATGGAGCGTCAGATTTTTCGTGTCAACTATACCACATTTCACTTTTACGTGCGGTTCCGCATTTTTCCTGTTAAATATGCTTAACTTCGGTAAGCAATTAAACAATTAAGGAATCGTATTTAATGCGCAGCATACACCTTAAATCTATACACATAGATGTACGTGAATATGCTGAGAAAATTTTTTTATTGAAACCACTTAAGTTTTTTAGTTAGACCGTAAAACGTCCAAATACTCATGAAAAAACAGTATATTGCCAGATTTAATTCAGGTCTGTGAGGGTTAAAGTAAGATAATTAATTATCATGAACTGCTTTCACAATATTTATTATTATTTTTTGACTAATTAATTTATTTATGTTTATTATTAATAATTGATGTATGTATTATGACAGCAACAACAATAGTATTACTGATTCAATATTATAAAAAAAAACTTTTTACCGAAACTCGAGGAATACCTTTCATGATGAATAAACGCAGCTACAATCGACGTTTTTTCTTGAAACTATACTGACATGTAAAGAGGTACTATCGTTTGCTTTTATATAAGAATATGTAGATCTTGATCGATTTTCTATTTGCTTAATCTTAAAATATAATGATAATGTTTATAGCTCGGAAGATATGTGACTAATTCCACTTAAGAATATCTATATGTCTCATACATCGTCGAAATATAAAATTATATAGGTTAATGAGGTGCTTAAATGTTAAAAACGATTTTGACTTATTTAGCACTTGGCTTCCTCAAAGTAAACATACTAAAATTATAAAGTCAACATAATATTTAATATCTATACAAATAAAATAAATAAAAAAAATATTTTTAAAAGCACTCTTTTATTTAATATACTAAAAAGTATAAATTAATATTTTTTTGTCTGCTCTGCGTGTCTGTCTGGAACTCATAGTGTTTTATCATAAATATGAAATAAAACGCGGTACTTGGGTAGACAAGACATTTAAAGATATTTACATATAGAATTGTAAACGATATATACACTAGAAGCTAAAAACTGGTCCTAACTACTTTAGCAGACTGCTTTCTCAAAGACAGGACCTGATTAATCGATATATATATATATATATATATATATATATATATATATATATATATATATATATATATATATATATATATATATATATATATATATATATATATATATATATATATATATATATATATATATATATATATAATCTTATAATAGACATTCGCATTAAGTTCGAGCTCTACTAATTTTTCAATTTAATTTTTCATTTTAATTAAATCTTTCAATTTAACCCTCCTGCAGCGTAGAAAGCTAAGTATACCCGTTAAAATGGAGTTGTTCCCGTATGCTGGAGGACGAGTATACTCGTACAAACATTTTTTATCTTAACTTTTGACCAAATTAACTTTAAGATATCAACGACCCAGAAAATGAAAGCTTAGAATGTATGTAATAAGATAGCATGAGTTTGAAATACTATTTTGAATGCTATTGTAAAATTATTCTAATCCGAAAAATGAGAAAATTACTGTATTTTAAACTTATTGTATGCAATTATAAAATCTTTCGTAAATGGCTTAAAATAGCTTGAAAATCTTTACTCGGGGATTTTCGAGGGCGCTGATTACGTATCTGCAGTTATAATTTCAAAATTCAAAATGGCAGATCCAACATGGCGGCTGTTGATAGAATTTCCGAAAATTATAAGAATTTCTTCTAAAAAAATGAACGTAAATAGGCTTTTGACATTATCAGTATTATATTTATTATTAAAATTTCCAAAATTAAAAATGGCGGCGAATCCAATATGGCTGCCCTATATCGAGTTTAGAAATAGTATGTTTTCTAACAAAAATCGAAGTACATAGGTATTTAGTGTCACTAAGTATGAATCTGCAGTAAGAATTATGAAATTCAAAATGGCGGATCCAATATGGCCGCCACATATCGAATGGAAATGTTACCCCACATAGCACCCAATATTGCATTCCTGTCGTAGAAATATTTCAACGTTGCTATGATATTGTAGAAAGTTGATATATTGCAGCTACATTTCTGTGATATTCGAGTATGATTTTCAAGATTGCAGTATTGTAGCAATTTTTCTATAATATTACATTACGATATATCACATTGTAATATTGTAGTGATATTCTTCTAAGACTACGCGATGATAAATCATAATGTAGAGTGTGTGGTTCTGGTATGAAATATATTATCTCCTAACTCAAAAAGCTATAGATGTTCATTTTCGGTAAAATAAAATCTTCTGCTTTTCTAAAATTCCATCTGCAATTGTCATATTGAATTCGTGATCTCAAAATTTTGTCTGCATTTGTAGTCAATGACCCCAAAAAACTATATACATCGATTTTTGTTGAAAAAATTGTAATATCTCAACATCTGCTAGTAATAGACATATTTGATTAACCGTAATTGTAAATTTTGTAGTTTTAATTGTAAATTTAATATTTACGATTACAAAACCTATTGACGTTTGCTATTTGTTGAGAAAAGTTGCATAAGTCCCAAAAATTCGTTCTGTAGCCGCCATTTTGAATTTTATAATTCTGACTGCAAATTTGTAATCAGCTACGACGAAAACCTATGTATGGTAATTTTCTTTGAAAACATTCGTAATATGTAGAAATTTGGTGCCTGGCGGTCATATTGGATCCGCCATTTTCAATTTCAAAATTCTGACTGCAGATTCGTAATCAGTGATTTCAAAAACCTACAGGGGGAGAACATAATATTTCATGAGCTTCATACGTTAAAAGCAATGCCGCCATCCGAAAGAAGCATGGGTAACCATCACACTATAGGATCGCATGACCGCATCCGTTTGTGGCGTGCCGCTTACACTATTTCGGTATGAGAGACATCGAGCGATTGAGGTCTAACGCTGGAAGGGCACGATGCACGCGCAGCTGCACGACACTGTAGTAGCGTATGCACTTATACTTATATGTAAATATTTACTAATATTCAATATTAAAAAGTACTAATGATTATAAAAATATACTTTAAAAAATATTTAGAATCATAATTAACGGTAAAACTAAAAGGTTTTTTTATTATAAATTATCATAATAAAAGATTATTTATATAAGTACTGTATCAAGCTCTTGAGTGCTTATGGCAAAAAGAATCATGACGTCGTGCTCTCTTAGTATGAGTAGCTGTCATGCTTTCAAGATGTGTATTCATAGTAAAATATTAAGGAGATCATACTATTCTTGCGCAGATTCTATACTTCCATCGCATATTAGGTCTGGTACTTATATAGCGTGATACTCCTACACCAAAATAGTTCGAATTTTCTCTGTGTACATACATGGTTATTTTATTTGAACACAATCGTAATATACAGGCATTTCGTATGTGGCGGACATATTGGATCCGTAATTTTGAATTTCGAAATTCTGACTGGAGATTCGTAATTAGCGTTCCAAAAACCTTAAAATTATTCCCAGTTACGTTTCAGACTTGCTTTTGAAAATTACTGCATTTGGAAGGTGTTTTTGACATATTAACTCCTGCGCAGGGGGGTCAATTTTTTATGAAAAAAGAGATTGGTACACAGAGAGAATTTTCTAATAAAAATTATAACGAAATTCAGGGTAAAAATTACCGTAAATAACTATAATGCTGGAACACTCCTACTTTCTGGCACTTTTTACTGATATTTTACTATAAAAAATACCTCATTGACTATAAATTTTACCGCACTGAATGGTAAAATTTGCCTGATTTGAGAAAAAGAAGACAGCTGATAAAGAAAACAACTGAGCGTGTACACATTTTAGGTTAACTCAAATATAAATGTGTATAATGTACTTATTTAAGTATTAATGATACTGCTACATAAATTGGAAGAAAATCCAGATTTTTAAAAAATATTTCGTACAAATTTTACCACAAATTTTGGTTTTCTCTAAGATTTATACAGGGAACTTTTACTCTACGGCAGGCAAATTTTACCCTTCAGTACGGTAAAATTTATCGTAAATATCATTAAAAACTGCCGGAAAGTTAGAGTGTCCCAGCTTTATAGTCATTCACGGTAATTTTTACTGCGAATTTCGTCATAATTTTTATTAGAAAATTCTCTCCGCGTAGTGGTAGTTACTATCAAAAAAGAAAGCTTTTTCACTGTTGTAATTATTGTGTTATACGCGAAAATACACTTTTTTCTCCTTAAAAACAGCATATTTTAAAAATTTTCTAGTCATCTACTCTCTCTACTTAAACTCTTCAAAAATAATTTTTTAATTTCTTTGTACTCTAAATTAAAAAAATTTGCTTGATTTTTTATTTTTTATACTCATATTGTATTTTAGAAAATACAATGCAGTTCAATTAAATAAAATAAAACGTAATAAGTTGTATTTTCTACTACATTGGTAATTATGTCTAAACATATACTTTTTAAATAATTGAATCAAGAAAATTTCTAATGTTTAGAGTACAGGAAAATGAAAAAAAAATTGTTTGAAATTTTGAATTTAAAAGGGTTGACGCCTGGAATATTTTCAAGCTATAGAAACGTATTTCGAGAAAAATGCATTTAAAGTTTTTATTTTACACATAACTCAATGTTAATTAATTTACTTATAAACTATTATAACTTCTCTAATTTTTTCGACTGCACAACCTATTGGTAACAAAACATTAGGAGGTGATTTCTGATACCTAAAAATGAAGCCAAGCACCCGTAATTTTGTCCAATGGACCGTTGTTCTTGAATTATGAGGTATTTTACGTTAAATATGTGTTACTTTAATGAGAAAATGTATCTCTTCTTCTTACAACAACTCTGAAAGTTTTTATGCGAGAGTTTTTATACAGTTGCATATAATTATATAAAAGTATATATAATCATGTATAATTAGATTTATTGAAGTTTAAATTATATAGTTATATATGATTGTATATAATTATATAAGTATATGGGGAAATCTCTAGAACTTTTAACTTTCAAATGTTGAAAATGAGGTCAACTTAACTTAGGAGCACCGCTCTAGTTTTTTTCATACAACTTCTCGAGACTATAAACAATTAATATTTGTCCATGAACAAGCCCGAAACAAATGCCTACCGAATCTAAAATGATTTATCAAATACGGCAAGTTAGAATTTCCATGTTTATATTTTTTCTTGAAAACAGTTCTAAAATATTTGTGCAGCTATTTTAATTTTTATTTTTAATACTTAAATCAAACATTTGCATTGCGTTAATGATATTTTACAAATTACGTTGATCTTAATGATTCATTTAAAGTGATTGGTAATGGTTCGGTAGAAGGTACAACGAAAGATAAGGATGCGTGACTACTCACTTCTGATTCCGAGAGATCCTTTGAGGATGATGAGGATTCAAATGAGGTCAAAGAATTACATTCCGTTAAAGGACAACATAAATTGTATGCTTTAATTGAAGGATTTTATTATAGTTCGTTTATAGAATAAAAAGACCGAAGTGTAATATTATTTTAATACCAATTAAACTTTTTATGCATTGATTAAATTTAAATTATAAATTTGGCTTATTATCTCTTAGACGACGAAAAAACTTTTTTTCCTTATATTTATTTCTCTGTTCACTCCTTTTTTCCGTTCTTTTAACTCTTCAATTCGTTTGTGCTTTAAGTACTCTTTCTTCTTTCTCACTTTTACTTCAACCAAAACAGGTCTCATGATTGAAAAATGCAAAGAAACTTCTTCTTGTATTTGTATCATTCAGTTTTGTTAGTTGCAATAAGAGGTTATGATGTTTAAACAAACGCGCGTTGCGGACGGCGCGTTCTGGATGCGACCAATCGATGTAAATTTGCTATTTTATGAATACATATTAGTTTTTTTAGGTATAATGCAAAGCTATTTCTCAATAGTTTATCAAATAATATATTTTGGTCATTTCATGAATTTTAATTAATATTTATAGCACAAACGTGCGTTGTGAACGCGACATTTTTTTTGTTTGTTTTTTAATCGGTGTTATTTAAATTTTGGGCATTATATTTATTAAAACAATAAAAAGGGATTATAATACAACATAATACTGTTGATGTATTTAACCCATATTGAATACTTTTTAAGGTAATTAAATTACTATTTAATGAGTTCTTCTTCGTGTTGTGGATTTAAATCCGATTTTATGAATAAAATGAAAATATTATCAATATTATCTTATTCTTTGATTATTTCTTAGTGAGAAATAATTTTTTTTATATTCTTATCAGGTCAATTTTAAACACTATTAGAGAAACTAGAATCGAAATCGGGAATACGACATACGAGAAATGTGACAGTTTAGACATTTGATTGATAAATTTAATTAATTTATGATAGAAAGTAAACATAAAAATGTAATAAACAATAAGCTAAAGTTTTAAACAATAACACAAGCCTATGTGAAACAGTTTAATACAGTTAAAATATAAGAAAAAATGATTGAAACTCCGAGTCATATAGGTTAAAGGTTTGGGAGATTTCCCCATATATATTTATATACAATTATATATTATCAAAATCCAAATATAAGAAAAGTAAAATTATTCACATTTTATTCTTCCATTCCCTACTTATATATAAAGGCCACTTTATTGACCTAAAACGTGGAATGAAAGTAACATTTGATTCCCTCTTATACTTTATTTACCGCAAATTTACTTTATTCCCAAATTTGCCAATTTTTTTTATTTGTATTTTATTTTATTTTTATTTTTTTTTTTTTCTCATTTACAAAGATCCGTTAACAAAACGGGAAGAAAATAGATTTACAATGTTTGAGAAGAGCCATTAGAAAGATATTTAGGAGCAAAATAGATGAGATTACTAGAAAATAGAGAATTTTACATAACCAAGAAATACACGAGTTATACGGGAAACTAAATATTACTAGACTAATTTAATCTTGAAGAAAAGGAAATTATATATACTTTCGAAAAAATAATAATA
Organism: Gastracanthus pulcherrimus; assembly: GCA_949152435.1. NCBI lineage: Eukaryota > Metazoa > Arthropoda > Insecta > Hymenoptera > Pteromalidae > Gastracanthus > Gastracanthus pulcherrimus. The sequence goes on along the minus strand of OX424576.1, from coordinate 143,346,817 downwards.
ATATGGCTGGAATGTCACTGAAATATTACCCAGTATTTCGACTATTATTGTGAAATAATAATAATATTCCTGCAATATTACTGCAATATTTCCCGTTCTCACCGCAACAACTGAAAACCCATAATAATATTGTTGTGATGTTACTGAAATGTTACCTGATTGTCACCAAAATATTGTACTGCTATATATCACAGGAATATTTAATATTGCGTGTAGTACTCATGTGATATTGCTGCAATATTATAGAGAATTATAGAAGCAAGTATATATAGAGAACTGCATTGTATATCGAAAAATTAATTTTTAGTAAGAAATCTTACTTTACATTAGATTATTTACTGAGTTTCGGCAAGGAAATTGATGTCCGTACTGCGTACATTAGCTTATACACACGACAATTGTGCAGTGCATGCCGCTGCCACGCAGAAGTCTGCATAGATTATCTATATTCCTTGCTCTGACGCAGGTTGAAACTCAAAGTTGTGCGTATGAAGGATAACATGGCCTTGTAGAAGAAGAAAGGTACAGTTATATAATAATTAATGTTTAATTATGCAATGCAGTTCTCTATATATACATTTTATAGAATCCATGTATAAATGTTTCGTTTTTATTTATGTAAAATATAGCATAACCTCTCAAGCGCACAATTTGTTCTCTATCTAAGGTCAATGTCCCTATTTCTAATCATGTCTCTATTTTTGCTCACTAAGCGTGTTTTTTGATAATATAAATATTTAGCTGATAAGACAGTAGCTAAGAAGAATCAATTTGAATTATTTACATACTACCCAAAGTATCCTACGAGTCCGTTAATCCCCAGGTAGAAGCGTTTCTTAAATATAATTTAGTATATGGCACGCGGTCGAGTTCGATCGCAATATCAGTCACGCCATTGCAGTCTGGTCTAAGCAGTACTGTCTCATCTTTTGTGCTATTATTATTCCGAACAACTATTGTTTCACACAAAGTTTTGTTTATTTAACAGAAACAACAATTTGCAGTGCTGTGATTTTAAAAATTCTACATTTTGTGATATTCTTGTGTAGAAAATAGGTGAGTAATAATACGGTCAATAATATAGTCTCTGACTATCAGTCCCAATTTCCGATTATAAATTTTTTATGTTATACATCAAAATATAAATATATACACTTTTTACATTAATATTAACAAAGGGCTTATCATTTAATGTATTATTATATTACATTAAAACATAAAAATAATATACTTTTTTTTAGGCTATAAACATAACCTATAAAATGTCTAGTCGTAAGAACACAAGACATTTTAAAAAGAAATCTAAGAAAGGGAAGAAGCGGAAACTTAAAAAGTATTTAGAATATTCTGAAGAAAGCCCTACAAAAGCTTTATATGCTGTTACTGCAGAAATGTCTATGAGAGCTGCGAGTGACAAGTTTAAAGTGCCTTTTTCTATAGTTAGAGCTAAATACAAGGGGATCTACGCTGTTGGAAAAAGCAGTGGCCCTGCTATCATTTTAACAAGTGCTGAAGAAGAAATGTTAGTTAATTGGATTCTCATAATAGCCAAAAAAGGGTTTCCCTTTACAAAGGACATAGTGCTGGACAGCGTCAAGCTTTTAATGAAGAAGCTTAAAAGATAGAATCCATTTACAAATGGTAGACCAGGTAGATACTGGTTTGAAGCCTTTTTAAGGCGTCATTCACATCTTTCTCTAGGAACAGCTCAGAATCTATGTAAAAGGCGAGCTGAAGTGAGAGAGGAGAATATACGTTCTTGGTTTAAGGAAGTTGAAGATGAACTCCGATCAATAATCTTCTTGATATTTACCCCTCCAGGATATTTAACTGCGACGAATCAGCTTTTTTCTTAAGTTCAAAGGGAAATAAAGTTACTGTAAGCGACATACAATATCATGTGTATAAAACCGAGGTCATCATGTGGGGAATAAACTCGAAGAGTTAAGGAGTTTAGTTTTGCGCCGTCGCAGCCACGTACGCAAAGTGGCGATGTGCCGCTTCATGGCCGTACGCCTCGAGCACGGTGAGAATTTTCTATCCGGGGCTGATTGGATTTAGGAGGGGAGGTGATGGTAAAAAAAAGAGGAGATCAGAAAACTAGGTTGACGAGCTCGGTCGCATACACAAAAAAATTGATATTCTTTATTTATTAGGATTGTTCCAAATAGAATTTTATATAATAATGTAATCATCTATTTTTTGTTGTGCTACCTGAAATAGAAACAAAACGAGTAAGAACGATCGTGTTAAAGCGTGAGTGTGAGCGTTTCGCCACAGCGAGGAAGAATGTTGTCGCTGTGTAGGCTTGCGAGCACGGCGATCAAGCAGGATCGTCGGGGCCGCTTTACCTTCCACCACCACCTACATGAGTAAGTGATAAAAGGTGGAAAGTACGGGGCGAGGGGGAGGATTAGCACCCTCTCGTGGACGGGTAGCCACAGAAGCGTTCTGCTCACAGCTATAGGCAGACAAGTGACGATCATATTTTTTAATATGTTAATTTCAGGTAGTACAAAAAAACAGTTGAGCGAGAAAATTTGAATAAAATGTCAGTCTTCGTTTAGACGTCATAGCGATCGGACATGATCAAATAAAACCTCATCTTCAGAAAGAATTCGTATATTTTCTTTCTGCGCGCATATTTAACAAGGATATAAGTTTTGTTCAATAAACAACATTATTATAAAAGATAGTATTTATTTTGTTCACCTTTCCGATACAGTTACCACAAATAAGAATTCCAGATGTGTATATAATTTAGTTGGTTCAAATGAGAAAGAATGTTTAACAACATTGATCACAGCTATAAAATATATTATTTAATTATCATATAAGTGCTCGGTGATAATAAAAAAATTATTATAGGTAACGCAGCTGGACAGATGTTACCACCTATGATCATGTATTCATATAAAAGAATACCAGCGATTATCATTGAGAAAGTACCTAGTGGTTGGAGCGTTGGAAGATCAGAAAGTGGATGGATGACTAGAATGTCATTTTATGAATTCATAGTCAACGTATTTCACCCATAATGTATGAAAAATAAAATTAAATTTCCAAAAATAATGTACTTAGATGGCCACTCGTCGCATGCAACTATGGTCCTGAGTGACTTCTGCGCAGAGCACCAGATTGAACTTATCTCATTATGCCCTAACTCAACCCATATAACACAGCCAATGGATGTCGCTGTATTTCATTCTTTGAAAAAGGCCTGGAAAAAAGCTGTTTCAAATTGGAGAATTGAAAATGATGGTGTCGCTGTAAGTCAATCTGACTTTGCATCAATTTTAAAAGTTGCACTGGAATCAGTCAATACTGAAAAAATGTTATGACCTGGGTTTGCTAGCTGCGGACTTGCACCATTTTCAGCCGATGCAATCAAATACAGCAAATTTCTGAATGATGAGCAAGCTGTGCAGCAAAAAAGTACAAATACTGATGACTTGACCAACGAAAATGAAGACCATGAATATTCTTTGAAATTTATTTAAAAGTCTATAGATATGAGCACACTGCAACTTTTTATAAATGCTGAAGGTAGATTACGAAGAATGGTAAGGTGAGGAAAGATACAAGGAATTATTTTCAGTTTGGGTAAAATGCAGAAAATTATTAAAGCCAAATACAGCAGTAATGACAGTCGACAGGGATATCTTAGAAAGTTCTTTGATACAATTATCAAAAGAATTTTATTTTAACATATAATTTATTTTATTATTTTTATCATAATCAAATTTGCATTAGTGGTTTTAGTTTCATGATTTTTTAGATACATTTTACTATTCTTTTAGTGGAAAGTTTTCTTTATATTTTTTAATGATTATGCTAATTAATATTAAAAAAAAAACTAGAATTATAAGAAACTTATACATCTTGTTATAGATTTATATTTTTATGATTATACATTTACAATATTAATTAAACATAAAATATGAGTAAACATTTTGAAAATTGTATGACTAGTAATACGACTAAAATTGTTAGAAAATTATTTAGTCATTAAATATGTGATTTATAGGAGCAACACCGAGTAATGAAGTAAGATATAGTATTGTACCCACTGACGAAGAGAATAATAATATGTGTAATAGTCGATATGTAATAGTCGATACCTTACAATAATAATACAATTATTTTAGAAGTAGATTTAAGTAATTTTGAAGTATTTCTTAATGGTTATACTAATAGGAGAGAACGGGATAATGCCGGCACTGGCTAATTCTAGTCACCCTTATTTTCAATAATCTAAACATTTTTAGGTAATAATTCGAATAGTATATTAAACGCAACATAAAATGCAATTAATCTAATGTCCAAACAACCTTCTATTCAGTTTTATTAAAGAATTATACTCAATCAAAGTGTAGGCCTACATTTCTTATAAAAAATCTGGTCTATAAAATAAGCTTTTATGCATATTATTTGTTACTTTATGCAGTTATTTTTTGTAACTTTATTGATTTGAACAATCTAAGAATACGAAATAGTGAATACAAAGAGTATAAACCTATTGCTTTTTTGTCATTTCAATTTAAATTACTAAGCAAAATTGGGGTAAGCCCAGTCACAATGTTATTTATATGACGCTCCCGAAAGTGAGGCTAAGAAAACGTTGCGCTGCGCTCTCAGGTAGGGTAACTTTGCTTAAGTGTTTTCGATTGAACAGTGGTTATGTTCAAATATTACATATTTTACTGTATAAGTGCGAATAATAATGCAACGGATCATATGAAAGTTCATATAATTGATTTAAAAAAAATTTTCACCTATAAAAGTAACTTTCTAATAGTGATCGGAATTGTACCAAGGCTGACCGGCATTACCCTTTGATGTAGAGTAAATCCGGTCAAAAAATTTTTTTTTATTTCGACTAATAGCTTTGATATCTTAAATTTTGATATTAAACCAATAAGAAATATTTTAAGCCAATGGTTTGAACTAACATAATAATTATTTAAAGTTAAGAAAAACAATTTGAAAGTGGAAATAACAAGCAGGTTTGCTTATATAGGTGACCGGCAATACCCCATCCTCCCCTAGTTCAAGCAATGAAGTTATACAGAGCATTCCTCCAGTTGCAATTATACCAGATGCACACAAATCTATACAAGCAAACACACAAAACTTTTCAAATACAGAGCTGAAAATTGACTCTCATTTACTTCATTCAAAAGATTTCTTAAAGACAAATACCACTGATGAAAATTCATGTCCTAATAAATGTGGAAAGTACCTAACCTAAATATTTTTCAAAAAATAAATATTATAATAAATGTGTTATATGTACACTTCCAATTAATTACAGATTATAATGACATGTCAGTCACTTCGATTTTTAAGGATACCCTATTCTATCCAAGCAAAAATTCATCATCTGCTAAGAAGAAAATGAAACGAAAGAAAGAAAACAATTCAGCAGTTACAACCTCTGACAAATGTAGAGAACTCTATCACCGAAAAGAAGCTTTAAAAAAACAGGTTGAGCATAATTAACAGAGAAAGCAAATGAGACTTGAGAAGATAAAGAATAAGAAAGAGAAAGATGAAGAAAAAGTAAAACTAAAAAAAATTAAGCAAGATAAAGCTGCCCTAAAAAAAGAATGCACAGTTTTAAGCAGCTCAAAAAAGAGTAAGGTAAAAGTACCAGTAACTGGACATGTACGAGTACCTGGCCATTCATATACGTTTTAATTATTATTAAGCTCTAAAAATAAAGTTTGTATATAATTAAAATTTATTTAAATATTTCAATTATAGATACATCTTATACAATTTTTTGTTTGCATTTATCTCTGTAATTGAAATTTTAAAAACTATTATAATTGCCGCGTTTAATCTCGTTGATCGATGTCGTCCATTTTCTTAAAATAGGGTTAAGAGACATGACACAATTGTTAAGATTATAACTGGCGTTATTTAATGTTTCGTGACCCGAACAAAATTTTTTTATGTTTATAGGTACATTAAAAATACGTCTGAATTGCAAATATATTGCAAAATAAATATTTATACGTTTAAATTAATGTGTCTAGCTACTGGTACACGATATGACTGTGTGACCAGTACCTGACCGACCGTCCAGGTACTGGGACAAAAGTGATTTTCCCTGCTCCGAAAAGTTGTACGTGTAGCTGGACATTTTTTGTTTAACGACTTTCTTGATTTTTTGGAGCTTTTTGAACCAAAACTCGTAAGTATTTTAATTAAATATATTTAATATACATTTCTATGATATTGTTATGTAAATCAATAGCGAAAAAAGTAATTTTTTTCAAATCCTAACCTCTTAACCTAAAAATGTATGTTCATGAAATTAAAATCTACATGTTTAGTTTCTTTTTCTTTTTTCAGAAATGCTACAATGGGTAGAATGAGTACACGCAAGAATCTGTGGCGAAGGCATTGGCTGCAATTAAAGGAGGGATGGCCGTAAGCTATTAAATGTTCTAGTTCCTTTCAAAAAAGCATTAGCTTGGCCTCAAGAAATCCCTATTAAGAAGAAATAAAATGCTATAAAAATCACTACTGTACTTACCTCAGAAGATTGGCAAGCTCATCACCTGAAAATTCAAAAAGAGAAAGAAGAAAAGCTGATGGAAAAAGAAGAAAGAAAAAGACAGAGAGAAAATGCTAAAATTCAAAAAGAAAACGAAAAGAAAGTAAAAAAAGGTGCAGCCGAAGAAGCGAAAAAAATTAATGTTGAGATTAAAAAATTAATGTTACAAAAGAAAAAAATAAAACAAGAAAAATCTTAAATCAGAGGTCTTTTGAATGTATCTATAACCTTATTCACTACTTAATTATAATTCAATTATTTTTACTTTAAAAATTTATAAAATTAACTGTCTTGACAATCATTTATTTCAAATCTTATATTTTAATGTTTAAGCGAGTTAAAATCATTTTTTATTCAGTTGGAATTTGATGGCCAGGTACTAGGACATGCAAATTGGGACACTAGGACAGTCCTGTTTTCCGTGTCCAGGTACTGGTACATAGCAACTTTTCAAAGATTCAGTTATTTCTTTAATAAATCAATATTAAAAATATTTATTTTACTATATATTGTTAAGTGAAGTCTAATCATTCAATAGAATCCAAAAATAATCATTAAAATATGATTGTCACGCTTTAAATAATCGCTTACTTTACTTCACGCTACTACGCGTCCAGCTACTGGTGCTTTTACCTTATTAAAAGCTAAAATAAGAAAAAATAACTTTAAAATATTATTAATGGTATTTATTATGTAGTTTAAATAGTAAAGTACAACAGTAAAATGTATTTAACATTGTAATTTATCATTAAATAAAATCAAATTTAAAAATAATTATCAATATTAAAATTAAAAATAAAATTAGAAGTTAATTTACTTAAAAGCTGCGTAATCGAAAATTGGGACATGCCGTGAGCAGAAATCGGGACATAAGGTGCGCAGAAATCGGGAATGCCTGTAATCAGAAATAGGGACATGGCGACTTCTGTTGGTTAGAAATAGGGACGTTTTATGCAGCACATTAAATCATTAATTATTAGTTAAAAACGTTTCAAGAATGCTAGTTTTGCATTCAATTTTTAAAATTGATCTTAGCTTAATACTTTGAATCAATTTTTTTGCTAAACTTTTCATTAAAAACCATTTAAACTTCTTTTAACAAAGTCAAATCTCTTACATGATTAGAAATAGAGACATCGACCTTACTTCATGCTTCATACAAAACGTTGTTTTTACTCTGATCTCGTATTAAAAAACTGATTAAAGTTCTTGTTCTGACGAGTAGGATAAACGATTGTTACATAGGTATATCTTTATTAATCGTGTAAATTAGTGGAATCTGTTCTGAGACTTGATATGTGAATTTGAAAAAGTGCTTTCTTGTGGAAAAATAATTGTTTCATCTATCTGCTTATAAGAATGTGATAGATTTTGAATAATAAATTTGTTAAAATTTTCAGTTATTTAACAAAAGATTTAGAATAAGGTTTGAACATTATTTATTGTGCATTTGATAATTCACAAGATATTTAAAAATATATTAACTATGGATTTTGTCTAATTTTTTAGTGAAAGGGTATACTAGATAAAAAAGACAGTAGCTATAATACAATTTTAATCCCTTGAAAAAGGCTGTTGGATTATACAATATTTGTTTATTTTTTGTTGCAGAAGCTTACGCTGCGAGACTTGATCTGTGCAAAACTTTGGTTTCTCCTTACTCGTATACATCTGTACTCAAGACTAAGTTGTTGAAGGATTATGGAGTCTACTTAAATTTTTCAATCAGTTGATAGAAAAATCATATGTTTTTATATTTATCTTTTATTCCAAGTGATAAAACAAAATATTTTGTATGGCTATTTTAAATTATCAGTAATCTCAAAATGTTCTTTAATGTTCTACATCAAGAGATATTATATAATCAAATGTATGTATTTGGTAGATGAAGAATTATACTTATTCCATTTAAAATAAGTTTGACAATATTTGATTGTCTCCGGTTAATGGTGTTATCGAAGCTCAGACATTAAATATGAAATGAATGCACTTAACATCTTATTCAATGACTTGATATGTCACTTAAAAAGAATTGTATATTTTTTTAGAATAATAATTATCTTGATTATTTGTTTAGATAATTTTTATAGATTTTGATTTATAATTACGTTTACTTTGTTTCTTTTTTTAGAGGCTTACGCTGACACAAATTTGGCTTTTCCATCACTCGTATACATCTGTACTCCAGATTAAATTATCAACGTATTGAAATAATGGAATCTATAACAATTATGCATGGATTACGAAGTCAGATAAGTACCCAGTTTTAATTTTCAACCAGTACGAGGGAAGAATTATTTCTTTAGATATATTTCTTTCTATTTCAGAACAGTAATTAAACATCTACAGGATGATTTTGATGAGATTGCGATATTATTATTATAAATATTGTTTTTTCTTATTCTACAGTAATTTTAAATTAAACATGACATTAAATATTATCTTATAACTTTTTGTAAGTTTGTAAGTTACTTATGTAAATATAATCTTAAGTTAAATTCCATTGAGGAAAATTTACAGCGCATAATGAAGTTTGAATTCGATTCCCAGAATAACAGTCATCGAATACATGGTATAAAAGTCTATATTACTTCATCGAACAAAGTGGCAATGACATGTTTCAGCAGTTGGACACTTTATCCAGGTGTGCGTCTATAGTCTAGAGTGACTTAGCTTGGCAGTGCATAGAAGAAAATTATATATTTATATTATTAGTAAATATGGTTTGTAAATAGGCTGCAATTTGAAAGTGAGTAAATAGAAGTTTCTTTTTTCAAAACTGTTTTCTGAAATTTATTTTAGTCATATACCACATAATTATATAGGCCACTTTATTTTATATATCAAAATGAAACTCTGCATTACTGCGACTTTCAATGCTGTATAGGTAGGGATTCTGCATCCCAACTTCATTATGTACACCAATAGAGATTTCAATAATGTTTACCTACGGATTTTGTACAGTTTCTGCGCAGATTTCAATACAGATTTCTGCATTACTTCTATACAGATTCTATACCGATTTCGGTACTCTATGCCATTAGATATTTCAGTAATATTTCTCTGAAAATTTTGTACGGATTCCATGCGGTTTTAAATACGGATTTTCGCACAATTTCTTTACGGATTCAGTATCAATATCAGTGTTCTAAAGCAGTGCTGATTTCCATACTGATTTCATCCAGATTTCCATACTGATTCCACGGGGCGTTTTCGAACATATTCCATACGGATTCCCATATGGATCACATACGATTTCCACACTGATTCCAATACGGATTTCCGTACTGATTTCCGTGTAGAATTCGTGAGGTGATTTTCAACAAGGATAGAAAATCAAAATGACGACGGAAAATACATGAATACTTAAGGAAATTTAACTGTTTAAACTTCGTTGATTTTTCCTATATTTTCATTCGTCATTTTCAATTGTTAGTAACTTTACACCAGTTTAATAATTTTAAACGAAACAGAGCTTAAAATAAAGCTCTTTCTGCGAACTTTTATTCTTATTTGGAATGTATACTTATTAACACAATAACAGGTACATTTTTTTTACTAAAATAACCTATATTCTAAGTAAAATAGCACATATCTTAAATATAAGGGCCCATTGGCATAGCCTACAAGTACTAGACTTAATTTCTAGGTACCAGAAAACAAGTCACGTCAAAATTCGTTTTCCAAAGGTATGACTCTCTTCTTGTAAGTGTCAAAGAATTGGCAGCAGTTTTTTATTCGTTTTGTTATTATAATTAATAATTGTGAAAAACCTTTAAATTTATTTATATTATTTAATTTATTTATGAATTATTTTAACTGAAAGTTTATGCGAAAGACACTGTTATTTATATTTTCTGATATGAGACGTGGGCCAAAAACAGCAAATAAGTTCTATTTTTCTTGTGAAAACTTATGTTATATTTTTTTATCGAAATACATCGTTCTCTTGACATTTACTGTACTTATTTTGCTTCCTTATAGAGGAAGCATTGTTATGGTACAAAAAAGTTTTGTTAAAATCATTATAGAAACATGTCATGAGACATTAGGAATCAAAATACACTATTTTAAAAAATTACATTTGAAATAGCATAAAATTAATTATTTTTTCCGACCTAAAATTTTGAATAAGCTATTTCCCTTGTTTTGTTATACACGAATTCGTTATTTTTTTCGAACAGTGATATCTGAGACCTAGGTAGAACAGGAAAATTTTTGAAAAAATTGAGATGATTAGGAATATGGAGAAGAATATTCTTTTTTAGGTTTCATCTTTTTCTTTTGAATGAAAAAAAAAACGTTTTGTAACAAAAATCGAGTTTTATTCATCATCAATAACTGGAGTAAATCGGCATCATTTGACCTGAAACTTTTAAAGACGATACCTTTATATCTCTTGATCGAATTATAAAATTAAATTTAAAGATTTATCGACACGTTTTTGATTTATAACGATTTTTCTATTTTACAATTTTTTGAAATCGATAAGGTAAATTATTTCTGTATGACACCATTGACACTAACAATAAAATTTAAAATTAAAGTCCCACTTTAATAATTACTTAAAAGATATTTATTTTAAACACATACTAAACAAAGAACAAGTTTTCTTACTCACAAACCTTTAATAAAAGACACCTTTTTTAAGTTATTAATAAAAAAATATAGCATTTTAAAATAATTTATTAGCACAAAAAATTTCATAGTTGAACAGTTTCTTTAATTTGAGGAGGCTATGTGCCAATGACTTGATAGCGGTTTTTTTTCAAACAATAAAGTTATTTGGTTATTTGTATTATTATAGTTTAAGTAATTTCATATATCTTCGTATTCATATCTGACTTTCCAAACTTCATAATAGAATCTTGTTTGAAATAGAAACTTTCTTGTTTAAATTATAAGTATATCTGTATAAACAAAGTAATAAATTGATTAAATTTTAATTTGTGGTAACTTACAATGAAGAATCAATTAACATGATTGGATGCAATTTTAATTAACCTTTACAGAATAAAATTACACAAAAATAAGTATTAGCTTATTTTGCTGTATTTCTATTCTGTATCTGCATCACAACTGGCTTTGGATATTACCCTGAAGTCTTCTTTCTTTCTATCAAAATATTGACCGGATAAATACGTTTCAGGTATAGGTTCACCTTGATTCACCCATTGTTGTAGATTATACCTCTTTATTAGTTTTTTTACAACTGGCTTCGGATGCCGCTATACAGTTTTTCTTCTCTTCATCAAAATATTGGTTGGGTGGACAATCATCAGGTATAGGTTCATCCATGATACATACATAATATTTCGTGCAATCATCCGGATTAGGCAGAACAACGACAGTCCCTTCGTTGTTTTCTGGAGGACATTTAACGGGCGTGGGAACATTGATTTTTAGTCAACGATGATAAGCAGAGTAAATTGGAAGCATTTGATCTGAAACTCTTGAAAACGGCAGCTTTTTACTGCCTATCTCCTAATCGCGTTCTTTGCCCAGATCACAACGACCTTTATATTTCAAGATGTTCGACGTTATGTACTTTTTGAAATTATTTTTAAACCGCTTATATCTCGAGAATGGCGCGGTCATTTTTTGCCAAATAGAGCTCATTTATTTTGTTTTTTAATAACGTTTTGAAATTAAGATAAAATTTAAAAATTCATCAATTATTCTAAGAACAATTTTTCTATTTTAAGATTTTTTAATTTAAAATTTTCGGGTTTTTTGACATGTTAGAAATATTATGATCAATTTAGTGTAAATGAATTTAATAGAGCATAAAATTACCTATCTTTTAGAACCGAAAATTTTAGATAGGCTCTTTTCCTTCTTTCGTTATACACGAAAAAGTCATATTTAGTTTAAACGGTTATAACTCGGAAATCTATGATGGCAAATCGTTCACAAAATTTTAGATGATTAGGAATTCAGCGAATCTACTTACTAACATCTGATTTAAATATTTAAATAATTTTAATAAATTACGTACAGAGAAAGAAATGCTGTGATAAGGATTATTACCTATCGTTCTGTAATTTTAGTAAAAAATTATCTTTTGTCAAACCATCAATGATAAAAGAGCACACCCGTTTTGAGGTATTATTTAGAAAGAGATATAGCAATTTAAAATTAATTTATTAGAACAAACAATTTGAGATTGGATAAATTAATTTAATTTGAGGAAGCTAAGTGCCAATGAATTGGCAACTGTTTTTTATACTAAATCACTGTATCCTGGACGGTCTATTATAATTATATATATAAGCATGTTTAATCACTGGGATCTTGACTCCACTAATGTTTAAATACAATGTATGTAGGAAGAATAATGACTATACGTATTATGAAATTGTATATTTTTAATATTCACAAAACACATAAGTATAAACTCAGTCAACTACTTGTCAGTCTTGCTCGGCGAATATCCTGTTAATTTTTTCTAAAAAGGAAGCAACGCATTTAGCGACGTACGGCCAGTCGCACCTCTTCGACTTATCATCAAAATGTAAACCCGCTGGACAGTACTGTAGATGCGGGATGCCATAGCTGCAGTGGTAGAAACTCGAGCAGTCCTTGGGATTGGCGAGCAAGATGTTGTCATTAGGGTTAGTCTGCACAGGACAGTTCACCGGATACTTGGGTGTTGTTGGTTGTGGTGTTGTTGACGTTGGGGCTACTTCACAACCGGCATCTTCGGGAAAGTCACATTCAAGATGTTTGGGGTCAAAGTGCAAGCCATTGGGACATGAGGTGATGATCAAAAAGCCTCCGCGACACGTGAAGTAAGTTGTACAGTCGTCAGGATTGGGTAAGAGGATACCGTCGTCTTTTGGACACTTAGGTTCAGCAGCCGATACGGTAGAAATGAGGCCAAAAATGGCCACGGCGATGATCACTATGGAAGCAAATAAATGTTCAATTTATTTTATTTTCAAGACCTTACGTTTTATTCTAAGGTTTTAAAACATGAATAAAAATGTGAAGTATAATTTGTATAGAATTGAATATTTCAATTTTCAATTTTTGTTGTGGTTTGGCAATCGCATACGTTACACCTACTTAATATGTTACAAAAATCTAATAATTACAGCTTTTATATAATAGAATTTTTTTTAAATACAATCTGTTAAAAACAATTTTTTTATATTTCAATTACACTATTAATTAACTCAAGCAGATATTAGTGATGAATTTGATTCAATTTATTAATATATAATAAATTAAATAGAACAATATTTAATCAAACATGCGGTACCTTTCATGACGAATGTTATAGTTACTGCGATATGTGATGTTAGTATACGACTAAACTGATAACTAACTGACACTTTAAAACATTGTCCACCTCTATATAATCAGATATAAACCCTAATTCGATAGATATATAACGTGTAATCTATATAAATCACAGAAGTGAGATACTGTACATACTTGAAAAATAAATCATCAGTATTAATAGTCTATATATACATAATATTAATTAAATTTTAAGAGCAAAAGTTCTTTATTTTGAATGCCTTACGCAAAGTATAACACGTACAAATAGTACTACAGACAATATTATAGCTCATATTACTTACAACAACACATAAGTAGTATTTTCATACTTCAGGTTAAATTACAATGCAAAATATGCAACATAATTTACAGCTTACTACATAAATTATTACAGTATTTTAAAGTGAACTAAATCTTAGTAATACGTAATATCGACGCCCAATACGAATAAAAACGGATTTCAATTTGCTACGAAGACTAACGCGTTTCAGCGTTCGTGATGAACAGTATCTCGATTAAGCGTTTGCTACGAAGAGTATCGCAGTTCGAAGATTTGCGACGAAGACTATTGCGATTCACAAGCTGGTTCTGAAGACTAACGCGGTTCAGAGCTCTCGGATGTTTAGACATTTCAGAGTGTTTGGACGAAAACTATCAATTTTAATCTTTTTACGGAGGACTTCAAATCAAATTTTATAGAATGTAAGTATATCATTTATTTTTAAGGTAAACAATACCCTTTTTCTCTTTAACCTTTATTTTCTATTGTTCACATCTAGTTGATTTTTAGAGATTTTTTTCTTTATTCACGGAGTAATATTTTCAAATTAATGTATAAAAAGTATTAAAATAAGTAAAAAATATAATAAAAAGCTCTACATTGTCATAGTTTTTTCAAAAACCTCTGAATCTTCCGAAATTCTGAACCGCGATAGTCTTATTTGCTGCAAACGTTTGAATCGCGATAGTCTTCGTCGCTAAAATCTGATTTGCGATAGTCTTCGTCGGAAACCTCTGAACCACGATACTTTTCGCTGCAAATGCTGATTTGCGATAGTCTTCGTCGCAAATCTTTGAACCACGATACTTTTCACTGCAAACGCTGAATTGCGATTTTATTCGCCGCACACGCTAAACTATGATACTCTTCGTCTTAAGGGAAGGTCGAAGCTTACATGCAGATACGTACTTACCGACAATTTCGTGTTTTTCATTCAATTTTTAATTTTTTTTAATTATCTCAGTTGTCCGGTGTTCCTTAGAAGCTTGAGAACATCCTGACCACCTTGCGCATGAACTCGCGCGCATCAGGACTGAACCTGCCTTGCGCGCGGTCCCGTTCCTTCATGTTGCGAATCAGGCCTGCCCCGCCGCGCGCACGGTTCTGCTCTTCCCCAGTGATACTTGGCTCAATGATTAGCAGTCTCGAATTACTGGACGGCTATTGAACGGACTTCCTAGAAACCAACGTCGAGCTACATCCTCTTCCAGAGACGCTGGAAATACCCTACACTGCGATGGTGGAAGATCTCTGCACTACTGCTAATGGCCGGCTTTACTACACGCGGTCACGCAGTGAGGCACCGCTCGCGTCAGACAGCACAACACTCTACATCAGAGTCTAAGGCAACCCTGGACAACATCCCGATCACCGCCCCATACTCGCGACAGCTTGAGCTGCTCTCGAGTCGCACTACAATCAGCGACGTGTTTTGGCGCAAGATTATTCCAAGGTTTTGCCCAACATGAAGCCCCTCAGCGAAGAATCAGCACCTCCTTGATGATCTGGCACGGTACTGAAGTCAGGTCGCTATCTTGGAACAACCATGACAATCGTAAGCCTGAAATATGAGAACTGTGGCGAAGTGGTCCTCCGGCCGACGATCTCCACCAACGCAAATAATCCAGACTCAGGCTCAAATTGACCGATGCCCAAGAGTCCGCCCACGACGGTCTGCAATCGCAACGATCCCACCTGGCGATGTCAATCGAAACTTCACATCAACTCCACCATCCTGCAAAAGTTGATACATGGCAGGCGTATCGGATATTTATCTGCTTCCTAATCCAAAGAGCACGGTTACGGCGGGCGGTAGGAATCCTGTTCATCTTCATGGTTCATGGAACGAGGCAGGCGGGATGTCGGATCCTTGGAGTTACAATTTCAAAACCTCGTCCGCCTTTCTCATCCCTGGAGCTACTACATACGTTACAACCGCGCTCGCCTTTTTTATCCATGGAGTTGCCTACTTCACAACCATGCTCACTGTTGGATACGCGTTGCTGACTGCGCGGTCAGTAGGACACGCGTTGCTGACTGTGCTCTCATCAGTCACTGGCTCTCCTGCACGACTCTTTGGAGGCTCCAGACGCTGCTGAGTGCGAACTGCGCTCGTATTTCTGTAGGCTTACGGGACTCTTCTCTAATTGCCAACTGTGCGCTGGTGCACGACTCCTTACAGGCGCTGCTGATTGTGAATTCTGTTTGCCATACTGCCGACTTGCTACCGTTGCTGCTAGCGCTGCCTATATGCGCGCTGCTACGTAACTCCTTCCAGGCTCTGCTGAATGCAAACACGACCTGCCTAGCCGGACTTACAGGACTCGCTGGTCTTATTGCCGCCAGTGAGCTGCTCTCGCTGGTCTCGTTGCCGCCTGTGCGCAGCTCTCGTTGATCTTGTTGCCGCCTGTGCGCTGTTCTCGTTGATCTTGTTGCCGCCTGTGCACTGCTCTCGTTGATGTTGTTGCCGCCTGTGCGCTACTGCCCGACTCCTCGCAGGTGTTGCTGAGTGTGAACTCCGTCCGAATTGCTGTGGATTTGCGGGACTTGCTGCTATTGCTGCTCACGCAACTGACTGCGCACTGCTGCACAACTCCTTCTCGGCGCGCTTAGCTGGGGACTTAAGGGATCTACTGCTCTTGCTACTAGCGCTGGTGACTGTGCGCTGTTGTACAACTCCTAACAGGTATAGCTGAGTACGAGTTCGGCTCGCTTAGCTGCTGACTTGCGGGACCTACTGCTCATGCTGCTGGCGCTGCTGAATGTGCAGCCTCCTATCAGAGGACTGTGCGCAGATACGCGCGTCCTTCTGAACGATGTTGGATGCAAGTTCTGCTAGCCTTGCTGCGGACTTGTGGGTCGTACTGCTTATACTGCCCATTGCACGGCCGACCATCTTGTAACGGATCATGTGTTACTCAGGCCTGCTTCCGAATACTCCTACTTCGCTCGCCCTCGCACTTCTCTTCGGTCTCTGCTGAGTACCAACTTCGCTCGTCCTGAGATAGACTTGCGGGAGTTGCTGCTCCTTTACTGACTAAAATGTTGCATAGCTTTTTTCAGACTCTACTAGGTACAAACCCTGCTGGCCTGCCTTGCAAGGCAGATGGATCCCGAGCGAATGTTCGAGTCATTCACATACCACTCAAGCAGGAACATCAACTTTATCTCGTTTCAGGTATCGGATAACTCGGTTCTAAGTCGAATACATAGAGGCCTGATCACGGCTAGTATCCACATAGGCTTGATCGAGACGAGCAGCCGCTTCAAACGACAACTTGGATATTCACTAATGGCTACCAACTGCTAATTGCTTCACCCGATGAACTGAAAGTTTATGGCGGGCGGCAACTTGTCCCAAGCACAACGAGCCATATTTCAGTGTTGTATCCAGGGTGGATACTCTTAATATAAGACAATCTGGAGGCTCGCATACAGTAAGCTACTCTTCTCCAATGACCCGAAGACTCTCGCAAAGCGGGCTGCTCTGTCTGAACGATTTAGAAGCTCGTACACGGCCGAGATTCTCAAGTGGTGATCAGGAGTCTTGCACATGGCGAATGACTACTTCCCAATGGCACAGAGGCTCACTGGCGACAGGCCTCTATTTCCATACAACCCAGAGACTTGACCACGGCGTGATACTTCACCCCGAAATTCCCGAGACGAGCACGCAGCGCAGTTACTTAAGGGCGGACACTTTATTCTTCGTCGATCTCGACGCTTGGACCAGGATGCTTGACATCAGACACACGGCGGGTGGTTACTTCACTTTAAAGATCTTCAGTCACTCAATTTCGACGGGTGGCTACTTCATCACGACAACCACAGCTCCCCGCCCACGGCGGGCGGCCGGCCTATTTCGTCGATTTTACGTCCTGTCACTTCACCCACAGTCAGTGGCCACTTAATTCTGATGATTTGCCAGCTCATTTACGACAAGCCGCGTACCGTCTCGTTGACTTCACATCCTTAATTTGATTCAGTAATGAAAATGTTCAATGCCGTTTTCCCTCTCCGAGATTTGCACGGTTTCCTCGGATGAATAAGGCAAATGCCAGGGATTATGTGGTTTTGAGTCCTTGCGACTGCTCGGAATCACAGGCAGCACCTGGGCTATTCAACAATGATCCAGATCAATAAGTTCAGTAAATCTCGAGTGATTTACCGATTCATCCTAAACCAGTCAGATATGGCGGGCGGAACCTTCTCGCTCACCTCGATGGCGGGCGGCGCTTGATCACACCCACGGCGGGGGACACCCAATTGAATACGTTCTACTAGTTAAATATGTACAACTATGTTTGTTCAATAAAGCTTTCGCCGATCGGCACTCAAGAATCGATTTCTCTCTTCACCTTCATAATACTCCCGCTAAATCAACAAAAGTAGTTATTGGCAACTAAAGAAAGACTCGACAAAACAGTAGAGACTTTTTTGTTTTTTATCTAATTTTAATTTTAAAGGTCTCATTTTAAATTAGATATATTCGATATTTGCAAATTTTAGTCTGTTATTTATAGGCTTGGATTATGTATACCTCAAAAGGTGAAATGCCTAAGATTTTATCAAAAACCCGAGTTTCCTATAGATTTTTAGGGATTTCTAGTTTTGCCTAATAAAACCGCTGCCAATTCATTGGCACTTAGCTTCCTCCAACTAAATTAATTGTACTAATATAAATTTTTTTGTTCTAATAAATTAATTTTAAATTGCTATATCTCTTTTTAATTAGGAGCTCAAAAAATGTGTGCTGATTTATCATTGATGGTTTAATTCACAACAGTTAACGCACGCATTCACGCACATACACACACGTACACACACGCGCGCACGCATGTGCGCGTCAATACAGACATTTTCTGAAAATAGTGTATTGTTATGCCCAGTATCTCAAAACATGTTGCTAACATGCTTTTAGCATTTTTTTCCTACTATCACAAAGTTTCCTCTATGAGGAAGCAAATCGTTTTACTAAAAACATGTTATAAACATGTTTTGAGATAAAAGAATAAAAATACACTATTTGACGAAAATATCCGTATGTATTACATATATATAGTGTTATATATATATTTTTTTTTTCGAAAAATAGTGTATTTCGATCTTTTATATATACATATATATATTGTTAAATATAGTGATGCAAAATTTTTTATTGTCAATTGAGAAAAATGTAACTTGATATGCAAAAACTTTTTTAAGTTTTTACAGAATTTAAAATTTTTTTCATAATCTATGCTATACTTTTGCATACGTTCAACAAGCGTTTAAACAGAGTCAAAAATATTAACTTTTGTTCATTCATAGTTGAAAAGTTTCTTAAATTTTTTAAAATAGATTTGTCTAATATGTGTGCGTAATGTACTTTTTCTAAAAACCCTTGTTTTATCATAAAAATATTCATTTATTCGAATAAATTGTAAAAAAAATTTTATTAAAAAGTTTAAATACAAGAGAACTGTCGAGCACTCTTTAGTTAATCGATATATTTGATATATTTACTTTTGCAATACAATTTTTAAGGAATAAAATTTAATTGAGTTAAAATTTGTGTTTACAGTTAAAATGAGTTTGAATAACTATCTCAATTAACTCAATTAATTACACGTAATGAACATCTGATTCCTCAAAGAGGAAACTTTGTGATCGTAAAACAATATTTTTACCAAAAACATGTCTGAATAATGTTTTAAGACTTAAGAAATCAAAATACACTATTTTTAGAAAATGTTTGTATGAATGTGTATGCGTGTATGTGTGTGCTCGTGTATGTGTATGTGTGTGCGTGTGTTTGTACGTGTGCGTGTCAGTGTGCGTGTGCGTGTGCATATACACAGTGAAACTTAATGTTTTAGGGCTCATATTTTTTTTTAGATAATTAGGGAAGAAACAAGATTTTTATTTTAAAATATTTATAAAGAACATAAATACAAAATTAATAAACTGATAGTCAAGTTATAATAAAATACAATTGACGAATGAAGAATAACAAATACATTTATTCCAAAAGCGATTTTTTAATATTAATACAAAAACAAAATTACAAAATAATCAACTGAACATCCACAGTGATAGACATGTCAATTTTATCTGGGAATCCCGCGACTCTTCGGGTAACGACGTCTGAGCTACGGATAACCAGTCACACTGACCACGTCATTAAAATGTAAGCCACATCGTAGTTGCAGTAATAGTATCATGTATATAATAGTCCTTGGTAGGTCGTCGTTGATGTCAATTTGCATGAAATATGTTACCAGGTAGTTAAGCTTTGATCTCGATGTCAAATTATGAGTAGTTATTGATGATGGTCAAAGATTTAAACAAATTATTGATACCGGGATTCGATTAGTTCTTTATGTCCGTGACGAATTTTAGATAGTTCCTAATATAGGTGACAGACTGAATAGTTCTGCATGTCGAACTTTAAGTGATTAGTATCGGCGTAGGATTTTGAGTCAATGTTGATGGATTTTGTGTAGTTGATGTTGGTTTATGAGTAGTACATGTTGATCTTGTATTTAGTGTTGTTGATGTTGGATTTTGTGCAGTAGACGTTGGATTTTGAGTAGTTGATGTTGGATTTTGAGTAGTTGATGTTAAATGTTGTGTAGTCGATGCTGGATTTTGAGTAGTTGATGTTGGATTTTTTGTAGTTGATATTGGTTTATGAGTAGTACATGTTGGATTTTGAGTAATTGATGTCGGATTTTGAGTAGTTGATCTTGTATTTGGTGTTATTGATGTTGGATTTTGTGCAGTAGACGTTGGATTTTGAGTAGTTGATGTTGGATTTTGAGTAGTTGATGTTAAATGTTGTGTAGTCGATGCTGGATTTTGAGTAGTTGATGTTGGATTTCGAGTAGTTGATCTTGGATTTTGTGTAGTTGATGTTGGATTTTGCGTAGTTGATGTTGGATGTTGTACAGTTGATGTTAGATTTTGTGTAGTCGATGATGGATTTTGCGTAGTGTATGTTGGATTTTTAGTGATTGATGTTGGATTTTGTGTAGTTGATGTTGGATTTTGTGTAGTTGATGTTGGATTTTGAGTAGTGGAATTCGGATTTTTTATAGTTGATGTTGGTTTATGAGTAGTACATGTTGGATTTTGAGTAATTGATGTCGGATTTTGAGTAGTTGATCTTGTATTTGGTGTTGTTGATGTTGGATTTTGTGCAGTAGACGTTAGATTTTGAGTAGTTGATGTTGGATTTTGAGTAGTTGATGTTAAATGTTGTGTAGTCGATGCTGGATTTTGAGTAGTTGATGTTGGATTTTGAGTGGTTGGTGTTGGATTATGTGTAGTTGATGTTGGATTTTGAATGGTTGATGTTGGATTTTGAGTAGTCGATGTTGGAATTTGAGTAGTTGATGATGGATGTTGTGTAGTTAATGATGAATGGTGTGTAGTTGATGATGGATTTTGAGTGGTTGGTGTTGGATTATGTGTAGTTGATGTTGGATTTTGAATGGTTGATGTTGGATTTTGAGTAGTCGATGTTGGAACTTGAGTAGTTGATGATGGATGTTGTGTAGTCGATGATGAATGGTGTGTAGTTAATGATGGAGGTTGTGAAGTCGATAATGGATTTTGTGTAGTTGATGTTGGATTTTGAGTGGTTGATGTTGGGTTATGTGTAGTTGATGTTGGATTTTGAGTGGTTGATGTTGGATTATGTGTAGTTGATGTTGGATTTTGAGTAGTTGATGTTGAATTTTGAGTAGTTGATGTTGGAATTTGAGTAGTTAATGGTGGATGTTGTGTAGTTGATGTTGGATTTTGTGTAGTTGATGTTGGATTTTGAGCGGTTGATGTTGGATTATGTGTAGTTGATGTTGGATTTTGAGTAGTTGATGTTGAATTTTGAGTAGTGGATGATGGAATTTGAGTAGTTAATGATGGATGTTGTGTAGTTGATGTTGGATTTTGTGTAGCTGATGTTGGATTTTGAGTAGTAGACTTTGTTAATGGCGACTTTTGTGTAGTTGTTGGTGTCGGTGATAGTGCGACAGTGGTCACTTTGCAGTTTGCATCTTCTGGGTAGACACATTGTAGATTTTCAGGATTAAAGTGCAGGCCATCAGGACATGACGTGGTGGTCGCAAAAACACCGCGACACGTGAAGTAACTTGTGCAGTCATCAGAATTGGGCAGCAGAATGTGTTCGCCGTTGCCGTTGTTTGTTAGGCATTTGGGCTCGTAAGCTGAGGCAGCAGCAGCGATGCCGAAAATGACCACGGCGGTGATCATCATCACTAAGCATTTTTTAATTATGTTTAAGATCAGTGATCGTAAGCAAAGAAATTGATTAATCTTTAATTAAATAATGTTAACTTTAATTCATATCGCTTTCTTGTACGAGAGAGAGAGAGAGAAAGAGAGAGAGAGAGAGAGAGAGAGAGAATCGGGCGTGCAGATATCACGTAACTCGCAGAAAAAATGGCGTATTTATCAGCGACGGTGGTAAGCGTTGCTATTGATATACGATTATATGATATGGACGTGTTCTACGTGCTTCAGAGGGTTAGAGGAATAGGCTGCTCTTACTCTGGAAAATGTATCCAATTGTGTACTTCTGATGTGAGCGCTCGCTTATTCTACCCACTCAAATTCTCCCTCTCCCTCTCCCTCTCTCCAAATGGATAACAAATGGACGCTATCTGCGAATTCATATATATGTATGTCGTGACGTAAATTATGTATCAACTATGTTTCAAGACCCTGGGAAGGTCATCGATAAAGATGGTAAACAGTAGAGACATCGGGACAATGAAGCAATCCAGTCAGAAATACTGCCATCTTCATCGACAACAGCCTGGCATCTGTCAGTAAGATATGACGTAAACCATTCAATAGTGTGAACACTTATTTTTACCGATCTAAGTTTATGAATGAATATGAAATGTGGTATTCGATCAAACCCTTTAGAAAAATCAAATAAAACTAAGATGGTAAACGTAGTTTCATTCATTCCCTCCCTAATGTCGGCGAGATGCCGAGATATATATATATATATATATATATTAGTTATATATATTCTTCTACATACGTAACTATATATGGGTGATTCTCTGGGAAATCGAGAACAAAAATTTTTTTATTTCTTTGTTAAAAATGTTTTTCTTGGTATGTAAAAAGTATATGAATTTTTTTGAAACCGTTAGGTTGAAAGTTTATAAAGGCTAAATATGAGCATGCAGCAATTTTTTACATTTTCTAGCAAACTTTAACCTCCATTTATTCAACAAAATTACATCTGTTTAAAAAATTGCAAGATTTATTACTCAGCATGCACTATTGTTAAATTTTTATTTTATTTTTTTATTTTATTTATTTATTTTTATTTATTAATTTCTTTTTATTTTATTTATTTAATATTTCAGTGAATATTTTAAGAAAGATTGCAAATGAAATCTTTCCTAAATATTTTCGCAATTATAATTATATTATTTCAAATTATTGATAGGAAATATTTTATTGGAATATTGAGGAAATCTTACTACGGCATTTTAGGAAATATTCGTAGACATCCATTATGTAATCTCAAAAACTTGAAGAAATTTTCCGGTAATCTTTCACGAAATATTGCAGAAAATATTTTTGAATTCTTTCAAAAAAAATATTGTTTGTAATAATTTTACAACATTACAGCAATATTTCAAGAAATCTTACTTGTATTGTTTGAAATAGGTCACTGAACATGTTTGGAAATATTCCAGAAATATTTCAGTAATATTTTATAAAATATTTCTATGAAATCGTTTCGAAAAATATTATCTAAATATTTCTTGAAATATTCAGGAAATATTTCAATAATAATTGAATTTAAGGTTTCAAAATAAATGTATGTAGTTGGCTGAGAAATATTTCAGAAATATTATTCGTATAGCTCAAAAAAGATCGAAGAATCAGGTGTAAATATTCTACAAATATTTAAGCAATATTTAATAATATAAATAAAAAACAAAATAAATAAAAAACAGTTAATAATAATTTCTAAATTGAAATGGTTTTATTCGGATACAGATGAAATAATATTCAAAATATTATTATATTCTTTGTGTCACATTTTTTAAAAGTTAATACAAAACACTTAGAAAATGTCAGATATAGTTAAATTAATTTAATTTCTAATTTATTTTAATTTCATTTTTCTATAACGAATATATCAATATATACACATTACATTTGATAACGTTTTACTGAAAGCGAGTAGAATTTTTGATAAATGGCCCACACAGCATGAAAAATTCTATAAAAACGTGTAGCTGGTAAAGTAGGACTTTGCAATTAAGTATTTGTGACGGATATAAATATACATATTTATTTACATTCCTTGGGTCTTTCAAATACTTAGATAAATTAGAAAATCAACAATAAACATTACGAGCGTAACTAAATTTTTGTTTTTTTAACATAGCTAGTTCATAATATTTTGTGTTACATATGTATTTTTATCAATTTTTTAAAAGATGAAGGCCAATTTATTTCGAATTTTTGCTTTATAATATCATTTAAAGCAGAAAAGTGAAGACATCCGTTATCGCTTATTTGCCGTATTATAAGACAAATGTTTTATGAATCGTACAACCGAAAATAAATAAGTTAAGACTAAACGTACTTTCTATTATAGAATTTATAAAATCTTTTAAAAAGCCATATTATAGGCAACATTGGCATTAATAACATATTATATAGACTTTTATTTTTTATACTACCTGCACTAGTTTTTCACATTTCCAGTCCAAGATATATTTTGGAGATTTCCTTAAAGAGGTTGTATGCGTAGATATATGTCATAAAAAACAAATATTTTTTACTACAATATAATCTTACATAATGATATAAAAGTTAAAATATTATGAAATAAGGGGTTTTTGTCAAACTAAAAAAATATTTTTTATCGTAATTCCGTTATTGTAAAATTAGATATCGTCAAATTTAGAGTTTAAAAAAGAAAAAGTTGACAAAACAGTGGAGACTTTTTTATTTGTTAGCCAATTTTAATTTTGAAGGTCTAATTTTGTTCCTTGAAAGATTTCACTGGGACTTACCCATATAAAAATTAAATAACATCGAATAACCTGCAAAGTTACAGCCTATAGTTAATACTTGTACATGCTCAAACTTACAAAAACACGTGTATGTACTTATAAACTATAGGCTGTAACTATGCAGGTTATTCGATGTTATTTAATTTTTATATGGGTAAGTCCCTCTGAAATCTTTCAAGGAACAAAATAGGACCTTCATAATTCAAATCGGATAACAAATAAAAAAGTCTCCACTGTTTTGTCAATTTTTTCTTTTTTAAAGTCTAAATTTGACGATATCTTATTTTATAATAATGGAATTTCAATAAAATTTTTTTATAAAAAATAAAATTTCATAGTTTGTTTGTTCATTGTTAAAAGTTCGTGGATTTGCCGTATATCACGTCCACAAAACCAGACTATTATATAACTCGAAATTTGTTTAACTTGACTTTTGTTAAAAGAAAATTCATATGAAAATAAAAGGTGCTTATGTTTTTATTAGATTTTTTAGACCGGCGGGCGCACAAGTAAATAAGCGGGTGCAAAAGTAAATAAGCGGGCGCAAAGGTAAATAAGCGGGCGCAAAAGTAAATAAGTGGGCGCTAAAGTAAATAAGCGGGCGCAAAAGTAACTTTTTCGCCCGCTAAATTTTTTCGGAAAATTGCTATTATATATATATATATATATATATATATATATATATATATATATATATATATATTTAGCTCCGCTTAATATGCTAGAAAAATGCAAAAATCAATACATGCGTACAAAAAATATGGTGTGCACCAAGGGCAAAGTGGACTTTTTGCAATATACTATTATGTAAACGCTACATTACTTACTTGATTTTATAGAATCGGAAAAGTTTGACAAACTCGTCGTTTTTACCATTTTTCAAGATCGCAAACAAAATTCTAAAAATCAATTGTGGAGATAATTTAATTTTATTTACTTTTACAGTTATATTACAGTAATATAATATGTTAAAAGATTTGCAACATTCACATATATGTATCACATATAACTGTACCTACTAAAATGCATTTATTAAAAATACTGTTATTTAGTTTAGAACTCGAAGAAATATTAGAAAACAAAATTCTTACTTGATAAAGTTAATCGTACAAACAGTTGTTCAGATAGTGTCCAACAGACGTAGGCAACTTGTAGCTACTGCAGTAATTCAAGCAGAATATAATATACTTAGGAAGTCAATGCGATAGTACTTCAGCCAGAGAATACCAAAGATTAGTAATCTATGGTACAGCGATTTAAATGTCGTCAAACTACTCAGGAAAAGCCACAGATATAGGCGGCAAATTTCCCATTCTTAATAATCAAGACACGCTGTAATGTGCACGGAGATAATAATATACATTTTGCACATAAATCGTGACGTAGTAGTCAGTATCCTATAACTTAAAAATGACAAACACAAAATATTTATTTTTAAACTATTCGTCTACTGCTTATTAAAAACCGCTACCAATTCATTGGCACTTAGCTTCCTTCAATCTTATAAAAAGTCAAAACTACAAGTCCACTTTTCTTAAATTTCGAGATACAAGCTTACATCCTGCAAGATTCTCGTAAACTTGTTAAACGGATAAAAAATGTTACGTATTTAGTGCCTCATACACTCTTTAACAAAAAATCTACTATATTTGTTTATAGTAGATTTTTTATTAAAGGGTGTATGAGACACTCTAAAAACCTCGTCTACAATTTGTTGTTAGAAGCAATCATCTAAATTTGATCAAAGATAGACGTTCAAATCATTTTTAAGAAACGAATGTTCGTATTAACATCGTACAAACATTCGAATAATATTATTATTATTTTATCGAAAGTATATATATATATATATATATATATATATATATATATATATATATATATATATATATATATATATATATATATATATATATATATATATATATATATATATATATATATATATATATATATATATATATATATATATATATATATATATATATATATATATATATATTATTGTCAAGATTTCTGGCAAAATTAAACGATAAAATTTAAATGTTGTCGATAAACAAATTATGACTGATTTATTGCCGTATGATATAGTAAAAATATTTCTACAGTATATGTTTGAAAATAGGGTAAAAATGGACGGATTTTCCATTTTAAAAATCACTTTTCATTAATGTGTTAAAGAACTTGAATATTTTCATTCAGTTACTTTTCCTTATACTTAAAAGAAGAAGAGTATCATACTTTTTGCCCATCAGTGGTCAAAAGTCGCATCAACGCGCATGCGCATTGATAGAATCACTCGATTAAACACATTTTATCTATTTATTAATTAAATAAGATGATTATCATTAGTATAATTTTTTAACGATTGGTACAGTTAGAAAAATGGATTATTTAACGAGATATCAATATTTGATGGCGCGAAAAGAATGTAGAATCAAATTTGGTTTTTTATTAAAAATCTAAGTGGGTACAATTAAAAGTACGAACGTAGGAGTAATATACAAATCGGAATACATCGACTAGTATTATTTTTATTAAAACATACGCAAGTTCGCAGGATAGGGTGGGTCTATTGATGGGTTCATAAATGCAACTCCCTTCGAAACGTAAACCTTATTAGGTTAGCCAGCGCCAGGTGGACTAGCTTCCTCTACGGCACATAGGAAAAGTTGTTTTCAGGGTCGGGTGTACACGTTCTTCATTGATTGGTAAAATATTCGAAAGTCTTGCCATGGTTTCACGATGAAAAATAATCCGGATTTGTTTAATCCCAAATGACTGAAGGTACATGTATGTATTTATTGTTTAAAATAAATATGACTTCGCCGTACAGAGTATTATGGGTTTTTAATACTAGCCTTTGTTTATCTAAATCATATAACTCATTATTTAATCCTTAGCTACCGTCGAGGTGGCTTACAGACACCACTTGATATTAAAACAATTATAATTTTATAAATATTATGTTTTAGAGCTTCTTATTTTAATGTAAATTCAAAAAATGTCCTAATGTTCATTATGGAAAATTTTGGTACAGTAATGTTAAGTAGATTAATAAATATAAACGATTTGTTAACAAAAACTAGAAAATTTAATTATAAAAATTTTCAACAACTGATTTTTTTACTTCAAAAGGTCCTTTTATATAAATAATTGTGTATTTTATGAAGATCAAATACATTATTATTGATTATATTTCATTTGTTGATTATTATAATGAAAGTATTGTTTATGTGCTCACTGACACGACCGACAATGATTATACATTATAACCTCATCAAACGATTACATTTCTTCCAGATGAATGTCCAATTTTCGGTCAACTAATCATTTGAATTTGTTCATTTATGTAAACTCTTTATTATAATTCGTTTTTAATATAAAAATGTTACATATAATATAATTGTTCATAAAAAAATCATTTTGTGTATGTCAGTCACAAGGTGGTAGTTACGTGATAAAAATCTCACGACTGTAGCTAAGGGTTGACTTTATTTGTGCCCCTATCAGCTTAAAATTATAATTTTTCTCAAAAACAGAATTGTAACGTACTACATACAACTACATATGAGTATATATAACTTTCTAGAAGTATATACCTGTAGGTTCCCGGGAAAATGTCTTAGGTCCACTTTTATGTTGTTGAGATATTAAGGTTTAAAGTTTTTATTTTCCATTTAAACTAATGTTACAATAATTCATAAGTAGTAGATATGGTCATTTGTTTTCACATTTTTCTGATTATTTGCATTATTATCAGAAAATATACTATCTAAGGATACCAAAATGGTACGAAACTGAATGTTCAAAAAAATAAAATTTAAGTCGTTTTTCCGGGAACCCACAGATATACATGTTTATATACGACATTTTTCTACAATAGTATTGTTCATATAGATGTGAAAAATGTATTTGGCCAAGATCAATAACTACTTTTAAACTATTAAAAGATTTTTTAATTATTAGAACAAGTCACATTGATTGCGCTCAAATTACTCACTGATGTATTTAATTATTTTCTCGTTCTTTTTGTACTTTTTCTTCTATCAAATGTCTTTTTTGTGCACATTTTAATAGAAATGAATAATCAAGCTTGATCTTTACATAATATGTGTAACTCAAAAGCACGACTGTTTAAGAGGTTAACATTATGTTTGTTTACTGCTCCTTTATGCGCGGCGACAATGCGTCAACAAGACTGCTGTGGTGGTGCGAGCGTACACTATAGTATAGTTGATCAAACTTCGGGACACATATGATAAGTAGGCGATAAAATTTTCACAATAATTTAGACACACGATAAACTGAGTTTAGTTACTTTTTAAAATTTCTTGATATCTATTTAGTTATAGCACCGGATAAAAATGACATTAATTAAAGTACGCGAGACAAAATGCAGTTATAAATCGACTTTACTTAAAAAATTGACAATGAAAGGTTTTAAAATCACCAATAAATGAAAAGAAATGGTTAAATTAACAAATATAAGCTGTGTTGATAATCAATTTACACATCTATATATATATATATATATATATATATATATATATATATATATATATATATATATATATATATATATATATATATATATATATATATATATATCTAAATCTAAAATTAATGTTAAAGGACGGGACACGCCTGACGCCAAAATCAAGGGACAGATTTTAAACCATTTTTAAATACTCACAGCATGAAAATTAAGATATTACACTTAATCTATTTGATATCTGAAAATAAGTTTAAGCAACCTGTTTCCTACTTTTCTCTTGAAAAATCATCTTGTAATAAAATCAGAGAAAGTTGGTTGGGGACACGGGACACACATGATTTTTCATGGTGTTTTTGATTTTTAATTCGCCCGAAATAAATTCAATCAATAATATTGAAACTTTGCAGTAATGTTCTACATGTTATATCTAATATATATAATTTTAAGTTAGGCCTATATATCGTTTTAATTTTGTGTGAAATAACGGAAACATGACTTGGTCGACTATTTGACTTTTACCCATAAATACATCATTATACAACAAATTGTAGAATAAACTAAATTTAATATGATATTAGGCACCTAATTTTGTCCGATATTAGCTAATAATGTTATTTAGAAAATTTTTAAAATAATTAACTTTCAAGTAAATGTACTTGGGATTTATTAGCACAGGTAGAAATATTTAAATAATTAGTTTTGCTAATAATTCCAAAATCCAGGGAGCCGGAACATGTAGTTTTTGTCCCAAAGCAGGTCCGTGACGTGACGCACTTTTCCAGTATCACTCCCTAACTAAAAGCCTAACACGCCAATGTCTAGCGGTCAAATGCTTAACGTGACCATGGAAGTT
Organism: Gastracanthus pulcherrimus; assembly: GCA_949152435.1. Lineage (NCBI taxonomy): Eukaryota > Metazoa > Arthropoda > Insecta > Hymenoptera > Pteromalidae > Gastracanthus > Gastracanthus pulcherrimus. The sequence goes on along the minus strand of OX424576.1, from coordinate 143,316,274 downwards.
TCACTTAAAACAATCTTTTTGTACTTTTGAGAAGTTATATAATAAGCACCAAAAAGATTTGTATCGATATCTGATTTATTTTATTAAAAAAAATCCCGAATCACCTATATGAAAAATCTTGCAAATATACGGCAGATGAAATTGGCACATTTCTTTTATTGCCTAATTAATTATTTTGCTATTGTAGGCTTAGGGTTTACAAATATTTTTACTGAAGATCAAGAATAATCTTTTTGTGAATTCATTCTAAATTTGGAATCTGGATTATTGGGACTCCCATCAATAGAAGTTAGACGTTTACCTTATCAGTTGATTACATAACTTAATGTTCCACACAATTTGAACAATGTAGCAGGTAAATAATATATAATATATGACACATATCCTAATAATGTAATTTCATTTCATTACGATATACACATATCTTTTAATCTTTATGTAGGACTCGCTAGCAAGGATTGGATGCATAATTTTTTGACCAGACATCATCTTTCTATCAGAAAAAGAACAAATGAATTTAATAAATAGTCTGTAACAGAATATTTCAGTTCATTAGAAGGACTTATAAATAAGTATAAATTTAATTCTGCTGATATATATATATATATATATATATATATATATATATATATATATATATATATATATATATATATATATATATATATATATATATATATATATATATATATATATATCGAAGACGAAACTGGAATAACGATTGTACCAAAAGCGTGATTCTATTGTCGTTGCTATGAAAGGGAAACGATAGGTAGGATATTTAAGTCTGAAATATGCATGTCTGATAGTGGCAAATCCATGCCACCGATGTATACTTTTCCAAGAGTGGTAGAAAATAGAGAACTTTTACTTGGTGATCTGCCTGGTGCATGGACAGAATCTCATAAGAGCGGATGGATGCAAGCAGATATATTTACCAGATGGCTTCTAGAATTTATTAAATTTTCTCATGCAACTACAGATACACCTGTGTTATTTTTACTAGACGGACATGCATCTCACGTGAAAAATCTGAACGCAATTGATGTTGCTAATGATAACGGAGTTGACATTTTATGTTTCTCCCCTCATTGCATACATAATATGCAACCTCTCGAAGTTGCCTTCATGAAACCACTAAACAACTTTTATACACAAGAAGTAGCTGTTTGACAGCGAAGAGGACATGCAGTAACCATGAAAGAGGTTTTCTGTCTATTTTGTAAAGCTATTGTAAAAGCTACCAAGCTTGAAGAAGCAATAAGTGGACTTCTAAAGACAGGAATTTGTCCTTTTGATGCGACCGTATTTCTAGATTCTGAGTTTGTTGTTTTAAGAGATGTATGTACGTCTTCTACTGTAAATTAAACAGGTATGTAAAACCTAGTATTGAAAATGAAAATTTATTTAAATATTTGAAAAAGTAATGTATGTAGACAACTGATGAAAGAAATTCAACAATCTTCTACTCTACTTCTACTGAAAACGATAGTACAAACACATAAGCAACTCCTATAATTAAACTACCTATAACTGGTATTTTACGAGTAGCTCAAAGTTTTATTAATTTTTTAGTACGTCTCCGAAACCGGATGAGAGACCGACTTGTCGCGGTCATTCGCTCGCTGCGACTCAAAGGAGTCACATCGATAGATCCAGGGACTATTCCCATTCATAGCGTGTTCCACATCCACTCTGAGGCACAACCTATTATTGCAATGAGAACCACTCTTACAGGATTAGATCAGGGCACCATGCACTGTCATCGCCTCTGCTCTAAGAAGGGGAGGGCGATCAGGTATGAAGCGGGGGGTGAATGAGGGGGTGATGAATCTTACGGTCAGTCCATATAACTATATAATATAGGAAGCTATATATTATAAGTAATTTTTAATATGGACGGAATAGATAGTTTTTCTCTTTCACTAGGTTAAAATTTAAAAAGTTGCTACAAAAATAAAAGTAAAACGAAGATCTCTTCGTATACTATTATTAAGGTATATAAGCTGCCATCCGCGTTCATACGAAAATCGGAGGAAGTTTATAATTCAAATGAAAAAAATTACCAAGATTTTCTTAAAACTATTGTCTAATCTAAATAACCAAAGGAATATTTTGCCTACAAAAATAAATATATAGTTTTGGTTGTTTCCTTTCTTTGAAAATAAGCTCAACGTATAAATGTGGCACATCAAATTACTGTAACCGATCATATACCTATAATGATGTTTGGTTATGAACTTATTTAAATGAAATTGAAGAAGGAAAAATAACAATTGCATGTGTTTAAAATGATTTTTTTTAATATTTATAAAAAAATAAATACAAAATTAATTAACTGCAAATCTACAGTCAAAAGTCAAGTAATTTTTTATTCGGAATTCCGCGACTCCTTAAAAAATGGCGCACTTGGCGATAGTTGGCCAGTCACACCTCTTTGTCATGTCGTTGAAGTGTAAGCCTGAAGGACAGTTCTGTAAGTACGGAATGCCATAGCTGCAGTGATAGTAGCTCGTGCAGTCCTTGGGATTGGCGATCAGCACATCGTCGTCGATGCTGGTCTGCATGGGGCACGTCACCGGGTACTTTGACGGCAACGGCGGTGGAGTAATTGTTGACGTTGATGTTGGTCTGTGAGTGGTTGTTGATGTCGGTGTTGGTCTTTGAGTCGTTGTTGATGTCGGTGTTGGTCTTTGAGTGGTTGTTGATGTCGGTGTTGGTCTTTGAGTGGTTGTTGATGTCGGTGTTGGTCTTTGAGTCGTTGTTGATGTCGGTGTTGGTCTTTGAGTCGTTGTTGATGTCGGTGTTGGTCTTTGAGTGGTTGTTGATGTCGGTGTTGGTCTTTGAGTGGTTGTTGATGTCGGTGTTGGTCTTTGAGTCGTTGTTGATGTCGGTGTTGGTCTTTGAGTTGTTGTTGATGTCGGTGTTGGTCTTTGAGTCGTTGATGTCGGTGTTGGTCTTTGAGTCGTTGTTGATGTCGGTGTTGGTCTGTGAGTGGTTGTTGATGTCGGTGTTGGTCTTTGAGTCGTTGTTGATGTCGGTGTTGGTCTTTGAGTCGTTGTTGATGTCGGCGTTGGTCTTTGAGTGGTTGTTGATGTCGGTGTTGGTCTTTGAGTGGTTGTCGAAGACGGTCTTGGTTTCTCAGTAGTTATTGATGTTTGTGGTGGTTTCGAAGTGGTTGTTGATATATGCGATGGTTTACAAGTGGTTGTTGATATTGGTGGTAGTATTGGAGTAGTTGTTAATGGTGGTGTCGGCTTGTGTGTGGTTGTAGTCGTTGTAACTGCGCAGTTAGCATCGTCTGGATAGTCACATTCAAGATTTATTGGATTAAAGTGCAGTCCATTAGGACATGACGTGAGGATCGGGAAACCACTGCGGCACGTGAAGTAGCTTGTGCAGTCGTCGGGGTTGGGCAGCAAAATGCGTTCGCCATTGCCTTTTGGACATTCTGGTTCGTCGGTTGAGACGGCAACAATAAGGCCCAAAAAGAACACGGCGATGATCACTAAACAGTAAGAAATTGTTCATATATTACTAAATTTATGTTAAAGATCATACTTAATGATATCATATTTAATGTGCTTGATTGATCGTTATTAAAGAAAAAACGTTGCATATGGCTTTATTGCTATTCAGGTGAATAAAGTATTTATCTGCTTTAACTTTATTTTGGACTAACTTATATGTATTTCAACAGATCGTGTACTTATTTTTCTGAAATTAAGAGTACTTTAAGTACATGTGGGTGATATGAAGTTAGCTGTCAAATTTAAATAACTTAAATATTAAATACTAAGTTGAGCACAAAAAAGTTTGCATGCCTCAGTAAATTAATCAAATGTGCAAAATTCGCAATAAAGTGTCAGTTTTATATATGTAGATGCAAATAAATATTATTTTAATCAGTATATTTTCAAACTATGGATATATAACTACAATATAAAAGTTGTACGACAATCTAATATATAAAAATATAAATTTTATTCACATTAGTATTTTATCCTTCGATTTTGCAGAAATTCAAATTTTTTGAAATTAAACGACTGAATTTTAAACTTTGATATACAGCGCCAGCTAGCGTTGTTATTTCAAATTAGGGACATATTAATAGAAAATCGGAACAGTTTCAGATGCGAATAGTTGAATCTTTTTTATGAATGAGATCATTCTTTATGAGAATAAGGTAGGTACGAATTTTCAGTCCCTTTTGTAATATTCAAACCTGCGGTTAGTTCAAAACTTTACCGTTTGAAATAGTATATTGTGTACCTTGGGAGCAAAGTAGGCTTCATTAGACCGAGTGTGGAGATTGCAGTACGAGTTGAAGACTCGTGCTAGCTCGCCTTCGACTCGTACTACAATCACACGAGGTCAGAAAGCCCACTTTGCCCTTGGTGCACACCATATTTTTTGTAACGCATGTATTGATTTTTGCGGTTTTCTGGCATATTAAGCGGGGCTGAAGCATCTTTTTTCTAATGCGGCAACCACACACTGAATAGAGCAGTTTAAAAATTCCTTTATGATTTTTACTTTGTAACATGATAGAAAAAAGAGTGTGTAGGTATTTTTTTTATCTTAGAATTTATTATGAAAATAAAAATACTACACGTTATCATATATGGTCAATTTTTGTCACAATGCAACTTAAATATATTTTTTATCTTATATATATATATATATATATATATATATATATATATATATATATATATATATATATATATATATATATATATATATAATAGAAATTTTCCGAAAAGTTTTAGCGGGCGCAAAAGTAACTTTTGCGCCTGCTTATTTACTTTTACGCCCGCTAAAAAATAGTCCTTTAGGCCCACTTAATAGGTACAGAAAAACGCGAAAATCGTGCTTGTGTTACAAAAAGTATTTTTTGTATTAGTTCTTACTATATTAAAAGTAAATATGAGCGGAAAACTTATAGCGCAATAAGGTTGTAAAATAAGAACAGTTTAAATACAATATGTCACCTCATGTTAAATCCCATAAAGATTTAATTTTAAAGCTAAAAATTTTCCTATCATAATTACATACTTTAAGAGTGTTTTCTTGCAACGTAATACAATAATACACCATTTTCAATAAAGTTAGAATTTAAGAAATTTTGGACCCCAAATTTGACAGTTGACTGATAATCACCCATTCAATACATAATACACTAGGGTAGTCCAAAATTTACCAAATCTCAAATTTTCTTCTTGTAATCGCTTCAAAATGATGTAATTGGCAAAAAAATGAGATGTGTCCGCCGGTTGCCTGAAGTAAACATTAAGAGGTCTTATTAAAATCAAGTTGGCCCCTGAAATATGTACATTTAAATAGAATTGAGGGGCCAACTAAATAAAAAATGATAAATAAATAATCTGTTTGCATATAAAACCCAAGATATCCTATTATCCCATTATTTTTTTATATATAGTACTCGGTTTACTCTTCAAAATGCGATGTCGAACGTGTCAATTCGTTAAAATATACTGCCATGAAAATTCGTTGAAATTAGCAGGTGTTTTAGTGAAAAATGAGCAAACTTGAATTTTACTTAGGAGGACATTTTTTGTCTGAAGTTGTTAATAAACTTATAATAAATGTAAAAAAAATTGGTAGCCATATAAATTAATATACAATTATTTTTAGTTCAGCCTAATATAATAAAAGTGGTCAAAATCAAATGTTAAAAGCTGTTTGCGATGGTAGAGACCTCTTAATGTTAACTTCAGGCAACCGACGGACACATATCTCATTTTTTTGCCAATTACAACATTTTGAAGCGTTTACAAGAAGAAAATTTGAGATTCGGGAAATTTTGGACCACCCTAATAATACACAGTACATACGACTGTGATAACGGTGCTCATCTGCAATACGACGACCAAAAAATCAATGTTTTCCTAACTATAAAAAGCGTACGTGTAGATAGGCTTTCAAATGTCTGAATTTTATGCGTACATTAACCTATCGTCCTGAAAATTACTACACCGAAAGAAATATTTTTGTAAAAAGTGCAATACTGGCTTGCGTATTTGGGATAATACGACACCTGTAGTATATCATTTACAGTATGTCTAAGAACTTTTCATATATATGTGCTATGGCACTTTTTAATATGTGTATTGTGAATTTTGTTTTGAGTATATTAATATTTAATTGATGTAAAAAATACTACAGTATATTAGTATATTTAGTAGAGACGTATTGTTAAATTTTCAAAATATTAAAATTCCCATACTAGTATATAGCAAACTGTACTAAATAAAAATTGTAAGTGTGTACATTGTTAAAATTTATTCACATGTATCGCCGAATTTAGGTAAATAATAATTTGTTTAACAATAACATTTTTATTTATCGTTTTATGTTGTGTAACCTCAACGTATTGTAGAAATGTTTTAAAATAGTATATTTTGCTACAAGTGCGTTACTTACATGCTTCGAATTATGATAAATACATATTTCTTAATTCGCTACGTGCATGACACTAGTGCCCCAAGTATTTTACCTGTTTCGGTGGAAAATCTTAAAACTATTCGTTTGCTAAAATGGATTAGCTCAATGGGAGAATTTAATAAAATATTTTTGTTTAAATCACAAGATGTTTAAAATGTTGGCAAAATTTTGTATTCATGTAAGGTAAATTTATATTTACATAATAAAAAAGTTAGCAGGCATTTAAAATTATAGTAAAGTATAAAAAAAATATTTTCCAAATTTTAAACTCAAAAGTTCGAAAAACATCCAAAAATTTGAAAAAAATCAAAAGTTTGGAAAAAAAATAAAAATTTTGAAATCAATTAAAAATTTGGAAAAAATGTATTCTTTTTATTTCGTAGGTCTGGTGGACGACTCAAAATGCCCACTTCCCCATTCCCTTTGCATACATGAAAAAGGCCCTTTTCACACACTTGTTAAAAAAAATACGGGGTGTACACGGGTGGAAAGGGCTCTTTCAAACTCGGATGATGATTTAAGCACTCGTGTACGTCTCGGGCGCCTTCTTATTTTATCAAACCGGCGGCTCCCAATCTTGTAGCTAATTAGATAGGCCACAGCTTATTAGTCACGGCGTGCAGGAAGGCTACTGAAATCTAAAACAATTACTACAACAACCTGTTCGCAGCGTTGTTTCTTATCATTAAAAGAAGCAAAATGTGCACGTCTTTAAATCATATTTGGTCAGTGCTGCGGTGAAATTGATTTTATAAAATAAATCTGTATATATAATGAAAACTCCATTTAGAAGAAAGAATTTTAAAACTAAACGTGGTTGATTTGGTTACGTCATTATTCCATGCCGGAAGATGTAAACAAAATGACCTTTACTTTTTAAATTCTATACTCTAAAGACACAATGTTTGAATCTAATTTTCATTTACTTTTTAAGTGTATATACTTAAACAGTTTACCAATCATCTAAAGTATCTTAACAAAGATTAACTTACAAGGAAACATCAGTCCTACGGAACTCGTATTTTGATAAGGTTGTAGAAGGTGTTTTATAAAACCTGAAAATGAAGCCTGGCACCCGTGGTTTATTCTAATGGGCCCTCGTTCCCAAGATATGAGCTATTTCACTTCGAATATGTGTTAATTTAATAAAAAGAAACCTCTTCTTGTCATAATACCTTATAGCACGTATTATTACTAGAATAAATTGTCCAAATGATGATAAAAGTAGGTGGAAAAGTATTAATTTATTATATTATATTATGTCTAGTATAAAAATGTTAATCTGGTCCAAAGTTATTAACAATTGAAGACGGGGCCTGAAAATTCATGAAAAAATAACTGGTGTAAAATAGATAAACTACCTGGAATATCCATGCATTTCTATGTTCGATCTTCAATTGTTAATAACTTTGGACCAGAATAATATTATTTTTATACTCAACAAGAGGTGCCTTTTTCACTAAAATAACGCTTGTTCGAAGTAAAGTGGCTCATATCTCGAGAACAAGGGAACCCATTTAAAAAAACTGTGGGTGCTAGACTTCCCTTTTTCAATAAAATCCGATTCAGCAGGGTTGGTACTCCTTTTTTAAGTCAACCTTTGTTAAGATACTTTAGGCAATCAGTAAAATGTTTAAGTATATATTAACCCTTTAACGGCGATGAACCTTTGTTGATGGGGAGAAAATTTTTTTTCCTTTTAAATTATGCTTAAAACGATTCCAAACGAAGAATCCATCCAGTATAGTTGCATAACAAATGCGACCGTTCAGGCGTTTACGGGGTGATCAACAGTAAATCATTATTTATTATATCAGATTATTATTTTACACTCTTATTTCAATAATATAGAATTCTCTCGCAGTGGGCTGCATTTGCCTGTATTACATGCTTCTTTGTTTTCTGAACATCGGGACGCTTAAATCAATTGAATCATCTCAGATATCTTCGCCATCAGCGATCCGGTCATTCAGATCATCCTCGCTATGGTGCACACAGAGGGTTATAACCATATCATATCAGTTATTTATATATATAATGAAAACTCTATTTAGGAAGAATTTGAAAACTAAACGTGGAAGCTTTTTATTCAATTTCAGAAAATAACCGTGAATCTCTTACAGTGTGTTAAAAAAAGTATACGCAACACGTGCGCAAGGCGATTCACGCACTAGTTGCGTAATGTACTATTCTAGTATAAAACTATATATATACAGAGTGGACCATTTTAATCTATTATAGGAATTATCTCAGAATTATGGTTGTATATAGAAAAATGTTTCAGACAAAAGGGGGTCAACTTTTGGTACCAACGACCTTGACCTTCAACTTGTTTTTGAAGGTCATTTCAAGGTCAAGATTATTTTTTAAAAAAAAAGACCTACTCTTGACTCCGGATTTGAAAAGAGCAGAACATTTTACGTTCAAAATGATATTTTCAACAAGCATGGAACGTCATATGAAGGTCAAATTTGCGAAAATTGTTAAATAATAGGTGTTAGCTTGGAATAACGATTGGAAACATCAAATGCTCTTTTCAAATCCGGAGTCAAAATTAGGTCTTCTCATTTAAAAAGATGATCTTGACCTTGAAATGACCTTCAAAAACAAGTTCAAGGTCAAGGTCGTTGGTACCAAAAATTGACCCCATTTGACCTCTACAACTTTTGTCTGAAACATTTTTCTGTATCCAACCATAATTCTGAGATATTTCCCATAATAGATTAAAATGGTCCACCCTGTATATAACTATATATATAGTTTCATATTAGAATAGTACATTACGCAACTAGTACGTGAATCACCTTGCGCACGTGTTGCGTATACTTTTCTTAACACATCGTAAGAGATTCACGGTTATTTTCTGAAATTGAACAAAAAAGATGACGAGCCGACTTTATTATCCGAGCGGAGCGAGACGAGACAATTTGTCACCCGAGCGCAGTAAGGGCGACAAACAGACGAGTGAATGAATAAAAGTTAAATATCAAATGTCTACAACTACATTATTAACACATAAATCAATATATTTTTTACAAGTTATTATGAGTACAAACATTTATCTATAGATCAGCATTATGAGAATTCTCATTTATAATAAATTTGACTGAACAATTATTAAATTGCAAATTGAAACGGTCATTGTTCAAAAGATTTCTCGTGATGAACTGTTGGTTAGCCGATTTTATCGACGGCTCTTATGTATTGTATCATCATAAGCTATGTCCAAATCACTCTTTGAACTCATTATTTTACACTTACTTAGAGCTACAATGTCGTGTTAAAAAATCTCTTTCATCGCTGCATTTGCCAAGATGTGGCAGTTTTTGTCGTCTTTTTTTTAGATGTACGTGGCCTTTCTACACGCCGTGTAGTACTCAATGAATGTGCATTTAGTACAAAATCTAGATTCTCTCAATTTAAAGTAAACTTGAAATATGTTTTTCTATTAATTTATTTTTTTATTTCATATAATCATAACGTATAAATGAAATTAATTTACAATAAATAGCAATAACATACATACGAAATTCAATGAAAAATAATTTTGATAATTATTTACCATAAGTAAATAAAATTAAAAAGTATATATTGACTCAAAATAGTGGATGAATGTTAGATTACAAAATAAATCTACTTAAAAGTTGAATAATCACAAAATGATTTGGAAGGAAAACTATGTAATATTTAGTTTTTAATTTTAATTCATTGTACTTGAAACTAAATGTTCATCTTTTAAGAAACTTTTCTGAAGAAAAATGCAACCTGTTAACATCGGGAGCAGGAGGATGACGTGAAGGCAAAGGTCGTGTAATTGGGCCTAAACTAATACTGTGGGCTGGGCTGCCAATCTGCCTCGGCGGATAAAAGTGGCCTGCATAGTTAAGCCGGGAATAAAGTAATTTTTCAGTTTCTCTGGCTTATTTTATTTTTAATTTTGAACTTTTTCTATAAGTCAATAAAGTGGTAATAGTTAAGTCGGAAATAAAATTTTATATGTAACACGGGAATAAAGCCGACTATTTCCCTTGTTACATAATGTACTACTAAATTCGTTAGTATAGCTACTTTATAAAGAAATCCTTTTATCAAAATTGATTCAGAATTATCGTTAAATACATAGATCGATTGGAAATTTAACAAACTTTAAAAATACATTTATAGTTTTCATATCACCACTATAGAAATCTAAAAAGTTATATAGTATTTGTTAAAATAGTAACACATATACTTCAAAAATTGAATATAATATTTATAATTATATTTGTTTATTAAAAATAGCTTTAAAATAAATATATGAGTAAGTATTTAAATTTTAAATACTATTTCCCATCTCGAGTTCTGCAGTACTGTGCACTAAACACTTCACGTTTAAATACTTACGTTATATATTGTATTTATATTAAAATTGGATAAGAACATTTATTTCCTTATTCTAAGAGATTGATGCAATTAATAATCTTGATGAACTTTGTATCCAAAGAGAACATATGAATTACTAAGTTAACATATTCATAGTTGAATAAATAAAAAAAAATTTAATCCAATATTATGTACCTTTCATGACGAACACTAGTTACTACAATCTGTGCTGTTATCGTAAGACTAAACGAAGACGTTGAAACATTTTTTACTTTTATATAATCAGATATGAAACTTCCCTAATTCTCTATTAAGCGTAATCTGTACGAATCGCATAAGTGCGATACTCGACATACTTAAAAAATAAATCATCAATAAATATCATGACACTTTACATAAGACAAATGGTATATTTAGCAGTGGGTTCCCAACAATATTGATATTGTCGTCATTATCAGACTTTGCCTCATTCAATTATGCAGTTTAATGTAAAATAAATGAGTTGTGAATAATAATTTACCGAACAGATAACACTTTTAAATTAAGATATTCACTTTTGGTTGATTCTCTGCTCGTTTCTGAGTTCAATTTTTATTCATATTGCACACTATTGAAATACATTATTATCTGCTAAATAATCATGTTTAAAAAATTATTTTTCTTATATTAAAGTAGAAACCAATAAAGATAATGTTAGATAGAAAAAAATATAATTAAAAGTATTTTATAGCATATTTTCAATCTTTGCATCATAAAGATTAAAAACGAGTTACAGTTAACTTGATCTTTATTTTATAGTTTTAAAAATATCGTACACAATAATTTATTGATTAGTCTGTTGTTACAAATTGCACCTGTTTTATCGACCAATCGCGATGCTGATTCAGAAAAAGTGTATCAAAGCTTTACGTGTAGTATCGTGTTTATAGTTATCAATCATCTTTCTGTAGTATTATATATCAATAAAAGTGTAGAACGTTTACAAGAAAAACTCGTAAAAAACATTAGAGAAAATATAAGTATATAATTTTTCGCAAAATCACTGTATTTTAAATGCGTCATTTTGTGAGTTATCTTATTTTGCAGATTATGAATCCTTCGAAGTATTGCAGCATTTCATCCGTGATTTGATCCCAAAAAAGTTAAAGGAAATATCATAAAATATATCAAAAGCATTGAAACATTAAGGGGAGCACTCGATGTAAACGGTTAAAATAAATGCAATTTTTTTAGATTTTTCTAACAAAAATCTATTTATCAAAAAGTACTTAAAAATACCGCCGTCAATTCATTGGTACTTAGGTCCGAATTTATAGTCGTGACTCAGGACTTAAGAGGAGGTCGGAGCTATCCTGATTGGTGCAGATTTTACCTAACCTCAAAAATTAATATCATAAAAATAAAAATTTGTGGTCATTTATGGTACAAAAATGCGGTTGTCCGGTGTTCTTGTCATAATAATAAATGTTTATAAAGCTTCAAGCGTACATAATTGCGTACAATTTCGTAAAATAATGAAAAATACGGCGCGAGGTGAAGCTATCAGTAAGGCTAAGAAACGGTAAGATGACCATCACTTTTACCGTTTTCCATTCGTCAATTGTAACAATATTTCATAATATAAAACTTTTGAGGCTACTAATAAACAAAATTGCTGTTGTCCGGTGTTCTTTACATAATAACAAACTATTATCAACTCGATTTTGATGTTACTATGTAAATTTTAGACGTATAATGAAAAATACGGCGCGAGGTGGAGGTCACAATGGTAAAGTTCGCTCCGACCTCCCCTTAAGAGCTGAGAGGGTCTCAGCAGCTATACTCAAGGTAGCACGCTTTCTCCTGTTTTCATAGTCCGCATTTTCTAATTATATTTTTGCTAGTTATTCAAATAGTAGTTTGTTAATTGAAAAACTAAGAGTAGTTCGCAATTCTTCGTAAAATAGGGAATATTTTGAGACGTAAGAAAATATTTAACATTATTTCGTTTCCGAGAATACTTTGAAATGCGAAAATTGAGGTTAGGTTTTGCGTTTCGAACTATTCTCGGAAAGGAAATAATGTTAGGTACTCTTTTAGGTCTCAAAATATTCCTTATTTTAAGAGGAATTGGGGACAACTCTTAGTTTTTTAATTAACAAACTACTATTTGAGTAATTAGTAAAAATGTGATTAGGCAAGGTCAGTAGATACGGCTTCTTCTTAAGGAGAGTCTTTCGCAAGATATAGGGCGTACAAAACAATTATATGAGAGTTTCAAAGGTCCTATGATAAAACTAATGAAATGTACTTAATTATAGTCCACAACTACATGAAAAAAAATTGTTCCAAAAAGATCGTGACGTCACAAGTGTCAATATTATCAATTTAAAAAATATTTAGTTAAACCCCAATTATTTCTTTTATATTTTAATCAATTTTAATGTTTCGGGGGTTACTCTTTCCTTTAAACATGTATCTATAAAGTTAATGAAATAAATTTATAAAATAATATATCTGTGATAAATGAAAGCAAATTGATTACAAAATTTTACGCGATTACTTATAAATAATTAGTTTTCCCTGAGTCTCGATTATAAATTAGGACTTTAGCTTCCTCAAACCTTATTAACTGTTTCAATATAAAATTATTTCCTGTATTTAATTCTGTGGTAAATGTGAAAATGACAAGTCCATCTTTTAAATGTCCAGATTTATAGGTATAATTCTTAAATTACCATTTAAATGCATGCAAAAGTATAGCATAGATTATGAAAAAATATTGAATTTGTATAAAAACTTAAAAAGCCATATATGTCCTACAATTCATGTAATAAGAACATATTATCTGATTTCAATGGTTCTAACGTTAATGGTACAATATTTGAAACCTATCCTGGATTAATTACCGATAATAATGCATCGTGTTTGAATTTAAATGACGATAACAAAATAAGATAACTCACAAAATGACGCATTTAAAATACAGTGATTTTGCGAAAAATTATTGATTTTTATTTTATAGTTTTGAAAACACTCCTGAATCTAACAAGCTGCTCATCTCAATGCAAAAACAGATTTCAGCTACTATGAAAAACTCTATTAATATTAGGATGAGTAACTCTATTAAAACTTGTATGTAAGAAGAGATGCACGTGATTAATAATAAGTTTGAGTATCATGAAGATCAAATAAACACGTTGCGCTCCGCAAATAGCTGCCCTACAAGACAAAGTTGTCGCATTAAGTAATCCATCTTGCAGAAATGCTGGTATACATCATGATAATGCAACACAATTCCTGATAGCACATGATGTATCTAAAACATTTTAAAAAGGTTACATCAAAACACCTTTTAACGTATATATGAATAAGTTAAAAAAAACGTGCTTATATCGTGTTAAAAATGTACGAAATGTCCGCATTTTTGGTTTAATATAAAAGCTTTAAAAATGTTCCACTGAGCTTACTGAAAGATTAACGCATGCTAGTAATGTGATCATTTTCAATGTCAGAGAATCTAATAAAAACACTGCTTTGATAAAAAGTGAATGAGGATTTCAGATCTTCTATGAGCATCCTGGGCAAACTGTACACCTTCGACTCCACTGAGGTACGCATTAAACGGTTAGCTAAACCTGCTAATAATACGATTAGACCGATAATGGTCAATTTCTCATCGTCTGAGGATGATATGTCAATTATTAGAAAGAGAAAGTTTATCAAGGATTTTTATTACATTAGAGCTGGTCTAACAATTACTCAACGCAACCACCTTATCGAATTTAAAAAATCAATTGTAGACTACAAGAAGCTAGGAATTAACAAGACTATCAAATATATAAACAATATACCTACCTTCCCTGGTAGAAAATTGGGCATATTAGATGGTCGGTTCACGATCTATTGGGCAGATCCGTTTCCTAATAGTTCGCCAGAAATAAACCAGCATCTGACCAGAAATTTATAGAAAATCTAAATAGCTTACATAACCCTAAAAAATTATTGAAAATGTAAATCCCATTATAGTACTTCTGCGTTAAAACAGCAAACAAATTTTTATTCGATTATTTATTTGATTTTTTTATGTTTTATTTAATTATAAAACTCTAACCTTAAAAAAACTTTTAATGAAATAAGTTTTTAGTTTTTATTTCGAATCTATCCCAAATATATCTTAGCATTCTATTAACAATAAGCTATTAAATCCATGACATAATAATCATTATTAACTTATAAAAATTCGTTAAACGTTATTTTTTATTTATTTATTCATTAACCATAAGTTGGTCAGGTTTCTGACGAGAAAACGTCGACAGGTAGCGGGGTTTCTGGCCAGACTTTTAAGCAGAAATTGGCCATTCCCTATAAAATAGAGTAAAATCTGGCGAACATATGGGGAACGTTTCTACCAGGGTTAGTTAATGATACTTCTGAGGACTCAGACTCTATGCCCACCGACACCAATACCCGGAGGCGAAATAACTCCGAACAGGAATAATGTTCATGATAATGTTAATGCTCTTGCTAACATTCCAAGCCGTCTGGATGAGTTAATCTTGACAATAATTCATTCTCCAACCTCTAGTATTGGTTCTCAATCTTATACTGCTTCTCCAAGTCTAAATAAAAATAAAAATAAATATAAAATAAAACATACAGAGACTAGAACGTATCAAAGAGCCAAGATATAAAAGAAAACGCAACTGTCAAAAACGACAACTCACAATCTGTTACCAGAATGTACGAAGTCTGAAGAAACAAGCTTATCCAGCTCCAAATAAACATTAGCTTTATTACGCCACCTCCTGATATAATAGTAATTATTGATATTATTTACTGAAACATGGCTTATTGCTCATATAAAAGACTCCGAACTTGGACTACATGAATATAATGTTTTCAGACTCAACAGAAATTCGGATACACTTACAAGAGGTAGTGGCCTATTGATTGCCGTAAAATACTCCATGCCTGCATACATATTCACTATTGATTCTTCCATTGAGCAACTATTTGTCCACGTTAATTGTCTCACGAAGATTATCTTAATTAGAGCTTCCCACATAAGACCTAACTCACCAGCTGAAGTTTATCAGAGTTACAATGCAGGAGTGGATATAGCCTTGAGTAGACTAGATAATCTCGAGATAACGCTATTCGGTGATTTCAACCTGCCAAATATACAGTGGACTTTCAACTCATTGATCTTTTACTCAGACCACTACATTCCACGTAACATAAAGGAGGCTGCTACATGCATCTGCTCTGCGTACTCTTATCATAACCTAACTCAGATCTATCCGATTCACCCTAAACAACATTACACTCTTGTTCTCTTTGGATCTCAAGACACACTCGTTCCTGTCGACTTAACTTATATCAAGCGGCCATATAACCGAAGTCCACTGTATTAACAGAATTTTCAAAGTTACCAAAATTTTCACGCTACTGTCTATAAAGATTTATAACTATAAATAGAAACACCAAATCTTCGTTGAGTAAGAAAAAGAAAACAAGTTCGAATTAAACGGGAAAGTGAGAAGATAATAAAAGATAAAAGGTTACAATCCGCCCGGCAATGTCTTCTTAAACAAACATAAGAATTTTCCTATGAATTATCGTTGATAGAAACGGTAATACAGAATTTTCGTAGACTTCTTATTATGTTCTTTCTCCTACTAAGCTAACCAAAAATACAACGTTGCAATACGCCCACCAATGTCTTCTTAAGGGAAATCACTGCCATTTTTTTTAACAAAAAGTCAATTTTTTTTATTTTATTTACGATTTTTTCCAACCTTTATAATAACAGAAACGCAACACATTATTTATTTTTATCAAATTTTAAGTTTCAAAATGACATTTTAAAGTACGATTATTCATTAAGGTAAAAAGTAGCGAATTCTGGAGTAAATCGGCAACATTTGATATGAAACTTTATAAAACGG
Source organism: Gastracanthus pulcherrimus (assembly GCA_949152435.1). Classification (NCBI taxonomy): domain Eukaryota; kingdom Metazoa; phylum Arthropoda; class Insecta; order Hymenoptera; family Pteromalidae; genus Gastracanthus; species Gastracanthus pulcherrimus. The sequence continues at coordinate 143,299,514 of OX424576.1, read as the reverse complement.
TAGCTTTTCAGTATCTCTTGAACAAGTTCTAAGCCCAAATCACAACGACCTATATATTTCGAATTATGTGAGGTTATGAATTTTTTAAAATTGTTATTTTGGTCGAGTATATCTCGAGAATGACACCGTCATTTTTCACTAAACAGGGTTAATTATTTTCGTTTTTAAATGAAGATTAGAAATTATGAAAAAATTTAAAGATTCATTGACTCGTTTTTTGTATAACAATTTTTCGATTATTGAGTTTCAGTTTTTCGAGTTTTCTGGTATGTTAGAAATATTACTTAGCGTAAGTGCATTAAATAGAGCATAAAATTGCCTATCCTTTACAACCGAAAAAAGTCATATTTAGTTTAACGGTTATATCTCAGTCTATGATGGCAAATCGTTCACAAAATTTTAGATGATTAGGAATTCAGCGAATTTATGTACTAACGTCCGATTACAGATAATTTAAATACTTAAATAATTTTAATTCATTACGTACAGAGAAAGAAATGCTGTGATAAGGATTATTACCTATCGTTCTGGAATTTTAGTAAAAAATTATCTTTTGTCAAATCATCAATGATAAACAAGCACACACTTTTTGCGGTATTATTTAAAAAGAGATATAGCGATTTAAAATTAATTTATTAGAACAAGTAAATTCATATTGGAACAATTAATTTAGTTTGAGGAAGCTAAGTACCAATTAATTGGCAGCAGTTTTTTGTTCAAAATATTCCAGGTGCCTTAGCTTTTGTCGAAACTTTTTGAAATTAATTGGACATATTCTTTTAAGCATTATGAAGTACATCGCCAAGGTACTGTGTGTTGATCTAGATCAAATGAAAAATAATTATTTATAAGAAAGGCTATACATTACGCAAAAACACTGTTTTTCTTTCATTTAAATAAGATGATTTAATTTTATGTATGGTTACTTGTATTCAACTTTGATGATGGTACACAAATATTTTCAAAATAATATAAAATCTATATGCACCAGGAACGTTGGCAATCTACCTCATTCTGACTAAAAGAATCATGAACTTTTCATTGTATAATAATATATATACGGTAAAATAAGCAGAAATTTTTCAAAAAACTTTAATTTTGGTTATGTAAACATATGTGAAAATTTTAAAAGATTTGAAAATCAATAAATTTGTCTCGGAATTTCTGTTAACAGTAAAGAGAATCCATAATTTTCGTAGAATTATCTTTTATGTTTTTTTGTTGGTATAAAGAAATGTTAATTAATGTTGAGTACGTTGATAAATCAGAGTTACCTACTTCTATTAAAAATGTTGAAGACGTAAATGAACAACAGTCATGTATTTATTGAGCTAACTTCTGAAACTATTAGTAAAAAAATGAAAAGTTTAGCCGGTGATTTGACTGATATTGTTGAGATTGTTGAAAGCGTAGATAAATTGTAAATAACAAAACTTAAATAATGTTAGTACAGATTGCGATACGTGTAAGAAAAATTTTTTTACTAGATTGTGTGAAATAAAATTACGGAGAACAGTTAATACCTTACAAAAGATATTAGCACAAAAGCAAAATTTAGGAAAGAAATTGCAAATTTAATTTAATGAACTTTTAAAAACACATGAAAATATAAGTTTTATTACGACGATTATATTGTGGCCAATCAGTGTTGAATTAAATAAGTAAAAGATGACAAAAAGTAAAACATCGCTCAAGTGATTGCAAAGTCGATTCCAAAATTACGTGCTCCTGTGAAGTATTTAAATATTTCATACCGTCATTATCAATATCGTAAAAAGAATCTTAATTGAATAATGAATAAGAAACACGTAGGTTTTGTGATTTGTAACAAGACGTTATATGTTTTTATCAACAAGATGCAAATTCTATGCCATCATCTGGATCTCGTGAGTTTATAACGGAAAATAAAAGAAAAATGAGAAAACATTATTTGACTGATACGATTGAATTTTACATAGAAAATACTGTAAAACTAGTAGTGAAAATTGTGCAGCACTTCTTTTATCGTTTGAGACTATTTTGGGTTGTGCATCGAAAAGTATCAGCACGTATACTTGCCAATATAAAGAGATTCCAATTTACAGCTCTTATTAAATAAATTGCGATACTTGAAAATCGGAAAGTTTAAAAATACTGAGAACTGTATAAAATTTGCTTGCTGCGATGAAGTTACTAAAGAGTGTATGTTTCGAGAATGCGATAATTGTAAGGATAAAGATATAAAGTACACCAGAGATCCGCACGAGTTTACTTGGTATCATCAGTGGATAACCGAAAAAATTAGTAGAGCAGAAGCTAAAGGGTTGAATTCCAATGTACAAATGACATCAAAGAAGAAATTTGATTGCACTATTGTAGAGCTAGTAAATCTATTTAATGATAAACTATCTACATTTTTAAGACATGTTCGTATAGTAACACATCAATTACATATCATTAGAAATCTAAAAGGAAATTAAAAAAAAATTAAATTTTCTTATCACAATTTTTTCTCAGAATTACATTATAAAGTATAACAAAGAAATCCAAAACGCACATTTTGGAGCTTTTAAGAAGCAAAATTACTCCTAATGTGCGCACTTTTTTACAAATACGATAACGATAAACTTGAATGCGTTTCATTTTCTTCTATTTCCGACTGATTACGACATAACAGCTGCAGCTTGGGCTCTTTCACAACCAATTTTCGAATTCTTAAAAAAGTATGTACCGCAGGTCGAAACCATTCATTTCCAATGAAATGGCCCGAGTACCTAATATAACAAATTTATTTTTATTAAATTAATTTTGCAATAAACTTAACTTAAAAAGTTGTATTTGGATTTACGCGGATGCAGGTCACGGAAAGAGTTCTGCGGATTCAGTTGGTGGCTCGATCAAATCATTATGAGATGGAGCAGTAGTGTTCGGCAAAGATTTTATTTTTGTTAAAAAAATGGTTAATATTTTGAAAAAAAATGTTTGTAAGATAAAAGTATTTTTAGTATTAGAAACCGAAATGGAAGAAATGGAGAAACAGGTACCTTAAACATGAACACCCGTTCGACAAACAACATTAGTGCACCAAGTTTTGTGGACAGATTCATTGCCAATTCATTGGCATTTAGCTTCCTCAAACTAAATTAAGCGATTCAATATGAAATTCATTGTTCTTATAAATTTATTTTAAATTGCTATATTTTTCAGAAGTATAACCGTTTAAACTATAATTACGTTTCCGTGTATAACAAAAGAAGGGAAAGAGCCTATCGAAAATTCGCTTTTGCAAAAGATAGGTATTTTATACTCTTTTTAATGCATTTACACTAAATTGATAATACTATTTCAAACATGCCAAAAAAATCGAAAATTTAAAACTCAAAAATCATAAAATAGAAAAATTGTGTAAGAAAAAAAACAAGTCAATGAATGTTTATTTTTAAAAAATTTTGAAATTTCATTAAAATACCAAGACCGTACCATTCTCGAGATATAAGTGATCAAAAATTTATTTCTAAAATACATAACCACAAATATCTGGAAATATAAAGGTTGTTGTGATCTAGGCAAATAACTCATTCAAGAGATAGTAAAAAGCTACCGTTTTTGAAAGTTTCAGACCAACCTTCCGATTTATTCTAGTTATCGTGGTTTACTAAAGATCGATTTTTTCCCTTCAAAAGAATAAGATGAAGCCTCAAAAGTTTTACAGGATATTTTTCTCCATATTCCTAATCATTATAATTTTTTTTAAAAACTTCCCTTCTTATATTTCACATATATAACCGCTTGAAAGAAAATTACGTCTTCGTGAATAACAAAACAAGGGAAAAATAGCTTGTTCAAAATTTCGGGTAGTAAAGGAAAGGTAATTTTATGCTCTTTCAAATGCATTATCACTTAATCAATGATATTATTATTAGGGTATCAAAAAACCCAAAAGACTATAACTCAATAATCGAAAAACCGCTAAAAAAACCCTTCGAAAAACAAACGCACACACACACATACACGCATACACACACACACATACACACACAGACACACACATGCACGCACACACACACAGGAACATAGGCACACACGCACACACACACATATACATTTGGCATAATTTTTGGTGCAAAATTGAAGTATTTTATAAGTACTTCATTCTGAAAAAAACCAACTTCACAAAAAACATTTAGCATTAAAAAATTCTCAGAAAACCTAAATTTTCTAATTCTCAAATTGTGAAAAATGGCTATAAAGTTAAAATGAGTTGACCATATTCACTAAAATTTCAAAGCCCCTCCTATGTACGGATAATAAACATGCATGCAAAGTTTGGTCAGGTTTTATCACGGGATACTTTAACCCATTTCTACCCAAGTGGCCATTTTATAGTCGATTGGTTTTTTACGTAAAAAATTGTCGAAAAAAAAATAATAATAACCAATAGCACTTTTCTGAAGTAAAATTGTCCGCTCTTTCCGATTCTGAAGTCAGAATTTTGAAATTTCCGTTGGAAAATTTCAAAATGGCAGTTTTAGGCAAAAAAACAAATGGACTATAAAATGGCCGCTTGGGAAGAAATGGGCTAATGCGGATGAGCGACACACACATCTGTACAGCGGACATTTTTTGTGAGTAGCTTACTGGAACTCCTCAAGTCACACAGTATTTTTGTACGTTAAAAAATGGCAAAGCATAAATTGAACCAGAACAAAGGTTTCTATTTAAAAAAGAAAAAGCAAAAAAATATTTTTTCGATAGAATGCCTTCTATTTTACGAAGTGATCAGATTATTTGTAACGAAATTTTATTCTCAAGAGCAAAGTAGTTTGCCACATTTCAATTCAATTCACTATCTATCTTCTCTATTTTCGTCTTCATCCCTCTTCTCTCTGTTATGCAACCATAAAGCCTCGTTATGGAGGTTGCCAGACGTAGCAGAGAAGAGCCGCTTAATTGGCTCGCGGTAATTATTTTATTAAGTGAGAAGATGGCGGCCAGAATGCTTAAGAGGGGCGAGCGCGCGCGTGCGTGTACGACAACGGCTGGTGGGAGGAAGAGGGTGAAATCGACTTAGGAGAGAACAATTATACCGAGTAATAACGAGGACGACGACGACGAGCTGCTGCTGAGTGGAAGTGGAGAACTCGCGGTTGTACAAGGGTGTTTAAATACCTGTCCGTTCAAATAACTGTGGATCGTTCGTTGCTATATTTTTATAGTGTGAAACTTGATGAATTTACGCTTATTAAGCAATATTGGCGCATAGAAGGACAATTTCTAAGTATAGCTGTATTTAAATCGATTAATTATAGGGTATCTAAACTGCGAACAGTGGACTTGCAGAAACCGATAAGTTCAGGACATAACGTAAAAATATGTAACATTCTGGAATAATTTATTTTCATATTCACAAGGAGAGGCCACACCCTCCAGGTCACGAAAGTTGATGAAATTTTAGGAGGTGTTTTTTTGTACCTAAAAATGAAGCCTAACACCCGTAGTTTTTGTTTTCTCAAAGAGACGATGAAAATTTTTTTATCAGAGATTATGATGAAGATTTATGTTTTTAGGACTCTTGGGTCAGAAAAACATGTTTGTCTGTATATATGTACGTACGTATGTGACAACAGATTTGTCGAAATATGCAAAATTATAAACATGTTTTTATTTCACTGTCAAATATTTGAATAATATGCTTTTTCGGCGATAAGCTGTATGAGTGCGTATTTTTAGCCAGCCATTTTGATTCCACCAACTTTATTAGCATAAGCATGCTTATAAAGAATGGTTTAAGAAATCAATTAAAAAAATTAAAAGAAAATAAAACAACAAATTTTGAAAGTATTAACATTTTCAAATATTCTTTGGGTCGAATATGAAGAATACGCTCCTAGTTTTGTCAACGACGTTATAAGATAAGTTTTAAAAACCCATAACTAGTTGTTGGGACTAGCTGACCAGAGCTGCGTAGTCCATAGCCTTGTTCACACAATCACGTCATCTCTCTCTATTGTTCGCAAGTTGTATCCAACCCTCCTCATAGTATCCTATTTCCCATAGGTCCATGTTAATATTGTCCTACTATCTTCGTCCCGGTCTGCACAGGAGCCTTGCGCCTGTCGGTTCTTACAAGTACTCCAAGTGCGTTCTTTCGCTTTCCATCCTAGCTACGTGCCTAGCCTATACTAGTCTTTGAGATTTAATCGCTCTGGTAATATTTGGCTTTCCATATAACTCGTGTATTTCCTGATTATATAATCTATTTTACTCCCGCATACCTTTCTAAGAACTCTATTCTCAAACACTCTGAATCTATTCTCTTCCCGTTCGGTTAACGTCCACGCAACCGTATAGAAGTACTGGCATCATAATTTTTCAATATATTCTACTTAAGTCTTCCGCAATAATAGTCGGAATTTTTGTAAGTTATTTGCCGAATAGAGGCATGTATTTCTCAAATGCAGTCTTTTCTTGATTTCTTTATGAGTCTCATATTTGTAGTCTATTATAGTGCCTATAAGTATTTAACCTCGTCTCCTTTTTTGAAAGTTTTGCCTGAGACTTTCAAATCGGTATCAGCATTCTCAGACCCTACTCTGCTAGTGACCATGTACTGGGGTATCTCTTCGCTTATTTCCAGACCTACTTCTTTAACTGTTTTTATTAGTATTTTCATGTTTTTTATTATAGTTTCTCTGTTCTTTCATATAATATCTATATTATCTGCCTATGCTAACAATTGCCATAATAAGGCATTTAATACAATTCTCTCATTACTTTTCAGTGCAGCCCTTGCCACGTACTCTAAAGCTAAGTTAAATAAGAGGGTTGATAGCGCATCTCCATGTTTTAATCCGTTGTGGATTTCAAATGGTGAGATAAGCTCTTACCTGATCGAACTATACCCCGATTATTATTTAGGCACATTCTGCTTAAATGGACTAACTTTTTCAGTACCCCTAGCAATACTAAAACATGAAATACTTTAGATCTTATTATTGAGTCATACGCTTTCTTAAAATTAATGAATAGATGCTATACCGTTTATCTGTATTCATGTAATAAAAAGTATTCTGGTATCTAAAAATTAAGCTCTGTTAGATCTTTGGTTAAGATATGACCGGAACTATTGAAAATATGTGTTATTTTATTAAAAAAGGGTATCTATACTTCGAATCATAACTCTGCAAGTATTTTTGCTAGATAAATAATGTTAAGCTTTGATTTATATACAAATATTAATTTGTTTCAAAGTTATAACAATAAAATATGATAACGAGAAATACATACAAATTTAGAGGTTTTTAACTCTTTAAATTCAGTGGTTTTTCATACGTTTTTCATCATTATTCTATGTTGTTCATAACTTTGGATCATTTATCTAGCAAAAGCTTGCAGAGCTATGATTCGAAGTATAGATACCTTTTTTAACGTAAGGGATGACACCACTCTAGAGGTCGAAAAAAAGGCCTTATTTTGACAATTTATTCTGGGATTATGGGAAAAGGAATAGTATTCATATTTAGATGGTTTATTTAACACATATTGATGTATGAAAAAAAATGTTTTTATTATAATTTTTGTACAAAATGGCGGCGCTACAACAGATCTGCGGAATTTTTGACTAAAAAAGAGTAGTAAATTGTTAATAAAACAAGTAATTTTCAAGATATCAAAGAACGGCTACGTACTTCGATGGTGAATATATTTGTGAAGCTACTGTAAAAATTGCAAGTCGACCAATGCAATGGTGTTGAAGCTATGAGTGCGCCCAGTTTGAAAAAACCCGTTTCGAGAAAAACGCGTTTAAAGTTTTCGGAGCATTTAAATCCTTGAAATTTTTTTATACCTCTAATCTGCGATGCCTTCACCGTACATTTGGCAATCTCTATTAATGTCTGACTCCTCCTCTTTCTTCCTGGCTGATTTTAAGGACATCCAGGCCTCTCTGGCATCGTCTGTTAGGGATCTCTCGGAAAACTTGATGCGACGCGCGTCCAACTCCACGCAGAAATTATAGCAGTTCGGTCCGATTGTCAAGCCCAAGTGTTGCATCAGATTCATGACACTTCAAAGGCCATCATTGTAGATACCTGCAGCAATATATACTGCGGTATCGAGTACGTGTTTGCCACTAGAGAAAGATTTTGGAGCCATAGACCAGACAGTCGCATTGAAATTTTCGTTGCTATTTTGTGTGAAGCCACCTAAGCAACTCGTAAGTAGATCTTCACTGCTTAACTCTATATAAATTGGCGAAATCGCTTTATAAACTTCTTCAGAGAGAGGTGGTTTATGTACAAAATCTTCTCCAGTAGCTTGAGCCTTTTGCCAAGAGCACCATGAAGTTTCTCCGCGCGGGCATCTTTCGTGTCTCGGTTGATCATCAGTAGACAATGTGTGGTCCAGCGTTGCGTAGATTTCATTGCGCATTTTCTTCTCAGAATCATGATTCCTACGAATTACTAAACCATAATAAATTGTCAACTCGTCTATGAGCTTGCCAGTAAGGTTGCCTTTTCCTCCAAGTCCTTTTATTTGTTTTTTCAAATTACGGAGGCGAGAACCCATCCGCTTCTGCACATGATCGATACATTCTTTTTTTTTACGGTGAACTTTTCGTAGGGCTCAGAATCTATGATTCCTTTGAAGGTTTTTGAATCTCCGTCGCCCACGTAATTAGCGTACTTCAAATTGTGCAAAGATTCTGAGCGCTGGAACATTTCGATGACGGCGTCCACTTCCATCTTTCCTGTGGAGCCGACGTGGTTCGCTTGGCATTCATCTTTGTGAGTTTGGCTCCACTCCTTGAACTCGATGGTGTCAGTTTTGGTTTTCCAAAATTCGCAAGCTTTGCAATATTTAGATTTCACCAAAATATCGACTACTTTGCCAGTATACCAGCCGATAAGTGAAACAAACCCGTAAAGAGATTGAAAACCACGCTTCCTCCACGAACCATCACCAGATACAGTAATGCCATTTGGATCGTCAGTTTTTTCTCGTTCTTTTTTAGTTGCAGTTTTCATACTGAGCTTACAAACAGCTTCTGCTTCAATGGCAATTTTCTTAACAACTGTATCGTAAAACGATTGAAAAATTGGCCGCGGGAGATCCATGAAGGCGCAAAGCTTTATAATGCCATTCAATCCTATTCCTAGTAATCGCATGGCAAGAACAATTCTGCGATTAATATCATATCCTTTTTCAATAAATGGACAACTAGGAATAGTAATCTGATCACAGTTTTTACAGGAAATCATAATTTTTAAACCCGAGCCTGGCTTTCCAGTTTCGGTGAACGTTACATCGGATTTGCATTTTTTACATACAAGAGCTTGCGATATCGCAGAGAACATTGCTGCAAAATTCAGAATTCGGTAACCGAAACCTTCATTTACTTCAAATTCATCGAAGTTTACATCTGATAATTTTTTAGCCGATGTACTAACGTTCTCCAGGCTTGGCTTCTCTAGCTCGTACCGGTTTTGCGGCCGCCGGTTTGATATTCTCGGTCTTTTTGCACTACTCCTTCCTCCTTGGCCGGTTTTTTTGTCACAATACACGACTTTTCTCGAACTCATATTGTTTATTCGAAAACTTTTACAATAACAAAACACGTTATTAATATTTGAACGAAAATGTACGGAAAGAAAATAAAGAGTTTGCACGGCGTCGCTTGGCAGCTGTACTAGTTCACACACACACACACACACACACACACACACACACACACACACACACACACACACACACACACACACACACACACACACACACACACACACACACACACACACACACACACACACACACACACACACACACACACTTCTATTCAGTGTTAGTACACCCTGGTGGACTTCTGAGGAACCACAATGACCATAAGCAATAGAATTTGGACAGGTAGGAGCACTACATAGTCGATAAATCAGAGCGCGCCGTGGTGGTTGATTCAGCCGTCACGGCGCGCTCCGAGGCGCTGCGGCAAAATCGAGAATTGGACCTCTTACAAATTTTATTTCTGTATAAAACCAATTGGATATGATTTTTAAGGATCCAAAGTATCGTTTAAGCAAAAAAAAATCGATTATTTGAAAATTTTAGATGGGTGTTACCCCTTAAATAACGCGTATGTTGGTAATGAGAATGGCCTATGAGAAGAAAGTACGGGTGCTAAGCATCATTTATAGCTATCAGAATACCATTCCCAAACCGTAATTGAAATCTGTTTCCCGAAGGTTGTGGACTCTCTTTGAAAGACCAATAAAGACGATATTTATATATTTGGATAAAGTACAAAGCTAGCTCTTCCTCATTAGATATTTTTCTTAAGGGCAATACGTTATATCTACTTTAAACGCTGGCCGCCGATATATTTATCAGAACGTTTCGTTTTTCTCATAATAAATGCATCAGAATCAAATATCTTTTTGGGGTCGCTTTATTTACGGAAAAGTATTGTTATTAGAATAAAAAATAATACAGTCATATCATTTTGCTAGTTTTCGATTTTGATAGCAATACAATATTCCATGCATAGCTGCATGCGAGTACAAATACACAGCTGCATGCATGACTAAATGCAGAGTTACCTGCAGGATGGCATGTAGGGTGACCTTCAGAATTATATGAAACATATGTGCCATGATTGGCTATTTGTATACACATTACCATGCATGTTTACCTGCATAGTGGCATATAGGTTTCTATGTAGGTTTACATGTATGATCGCATGCATGGATGCATGCGTAATCTCACGAGAATTAAACGTGAAATCTATGCATGCTATCATGCAGGACTACATGTAGTATTGCATGTAGTTTTACCTACAGGTTAACATGCAGTTCAGTCTACAGGTTAAATGCAGATTGTCCTGCAGATTTACATGTACGTTTACATGTAGATATTTTTCGTTAGGTCATTCACACGTTATCATTGTAAACAGTCGTTCAAAGAATTCCAATAATGAAAGTGAATAATTCCAAACCTGTATCAAATTTTTGTAAAAAAAATCTCCTCGTCTAATCGATCAAACAGTTCCAGTGCCCCTTCAGACGCGAGCTCTATCACGAGCCTTTAAGCACTCGCGCGTATCATCTCGCAAGCCCATAAACTTCTTTATTTATTACAGCGGAAAACGTGTCCGCTCGCTCACCTCGGATTTCCAACGACCCTCCCAAGATTACGTATATACTTCTACTCCTCCCGCGACCGAGCGCTTGTACCTTATAAGCGTATATCCGCCTTTTTTACGCCTCTCACGTAATGGCTCTATAAACGCGTACGTGTTCGCTCTCCCGTGATCATCCGTGGGCGAGCGAGCGCTTTTCGAGATGGTCGGTAGTTATGTTGGCTACAGAACTGCTCGAAAGTTGACTCTTTTTTATTTGAATTGGGATGAGATGGTGAGATTCGTCACTCAGAGTGCGAAATTAGTTGCGTGGTGTTTGAAGGACTTAAAGAAGGTTATATGCGTAGATATATGTCATAAAAAACAAACATTTTTTACTACAATTTAATCTCATATAATGATATGAAAGTCAATATATTATGATAGAAAGGGTTTTTGTCAAACAAAAAAAGAAATTTTTATCGAAATTCCGTCAATGTAAAATTAGATATCGTCAACTTCATACTGCAAAATAGAAAAAGTTGACAAAACAGTGGAGACTTTCTTAGTTGTTATTCGATTTGATTTTTGAAGATCTCATTTTGTTCCTTATATAATTTCAGAAGGACTTGCCGATATAAAAATTGAAAACCTTCGAAAAACGTGCAAATATTATTTATAAATTAATATTAAGGGTAGACTAATACAAAGGATAGTTCCACGCCCGTCACTCGGTGGCTACGAGTGGTGTTTTATAAATACGTTGTAGAAACAGATAAGCAAGTAGGCTAAATATCATGCAGATGATAGTATGTCTTGTCTGTCGACCGCTAGGTGGTGACGACCAGTGTTTCATAAATACGCAGCAAAACAGACAAGTGATTAACAGGTAAGACCACTTTGAAATATTCAAAGATTTTTTCGCAGCTGTGCAAGAGTGCTCTCTCCAGGGCGGCGCTCGGATCAGCTATCCCATCGCCTAGGTATTCAGGGGGGGGGGGGGCTCGCGCCGCTTTCAGTCAGTCGGCTCTGGTCTGCGGAGCCGAACGGACCGCCCGATCGAGCCTACCTCCCAAGAGCCGTTTAGCTTAGCAACTTCCCGGTCGAGGCAACTCCGGAGGAAAGCAGAACCTTCACTCCATGGCCATCGGTCGTTATGGTGCGTAAGATCAAACAGATCTTCTAGACGAGTTTTAATCTCAGACGATCTTACTAGGAGGGCGCATTGATTTCGCGTTGACTATGAGACTGGTGAGGATACCCCCCCCCCCCCCCCCCAGGCATGGAGATTCATGCCAAACCTACAGCCATTTACGACTAGCGTCTCATTGACGTCCACGTTCGTGGATATAAGAGCTGAGCACTAGTTTCCCAGATTCTTCACTTCTCGCCGAAACGCCGCGGCGAGCGGATCGAAAAGGTCCTGCAACCGGGAGGTTGCCACGGCCACCGTCCAATCTTCAAGGACAACTACGGTCATTGCAGAGCCGCGTCCTCTCTCTCTCTCTCTCTCTCTCGTTCTCTTGCTCTCTCTCTCTCTTTATCTCTCTCTCTCTCTCGCTCTCTCTCTGCGCCCACAACTATAAGAGTACACACACTCTTGCTTCCAATTAGTCATTTCTGACCATCCAACGGTGTGGACCTCAGAGCTGGAGCTCTGAATATCATTAACCAGCCAAGCAGTAGATGAACAGGAGCTCGGCGTCAAGGACGCGGCGGACAAGCAGGCGCTTATCCTCCCTCTTTTATTGTTGTACTGTCAGAGGAGTTGCTCTTTTGAGGTGGTTCGAACCCGATACAAACAGCTGCAGAATCATTTGAAACAAATCAATTTATTAAAGTTTGACGTTTTTACATAGCTTCTTAGCGGGGACGATAAATGTTTACCGGAAGTAAAAGGTTTTTATTGCGTAATTACTGCATTCAGTAACGAAAAACTAGGTAATAAGACTTCGAATCACAAGCTTTATTTTGATCTCACGAAATATATGTAATGCGGGCAGTATATTATGAATATATTAAGTTATAAGTAACTGAAAATATATAATTTACTACCATCTAACTCACCATATTGAACATGTGGCAAAGTCGCAAAAAGCAACAATCCACGTACGCTTTTAAATTTGCTTGCCATAAACTTTTTGTCTAGCAATTAATATTTATAATGTAATAGTACATTACGCAACTAGTACGCAAAACAGGTGATTCCCGCACGAGTCGAGCAAAAAAGACAAGTACAGGAAACATCTATGCGCACGTGTTGCGTATTCTATTTTTCCACATTGCGTGCACAAAGTGCTGTATGGAAAAATAGTGTACGCAACCAGTGCGCGCAGGTGATCTCGCACTCGTGCTTTTATCAGCCTTACTTCACTCGGGCGACCATCTACGCTCCTGATTACATAAAGCGCGCACTCGTTGCGTAAGGTACTAATTCATAACTAATTGCGCTAAATTCGATTTTACGCACACAGATACGAAAAATATTTTCTTTTTAAATTTTAAATTAAACACATATATTTGGCTGCTTAAAAATGCAACAAAAAAACACTATCCTAGGAGGATTTTATGAGGTAAAAATGTCAAGGCTATGAAAAAGAAAAAAGATGTTTAAATCATAATTTTTTTATTTTTAATATCAGTAATTGTTTTTTTATTTTATTTTGTCATAAAAATAAAAAAACGCTATAAAACAAAAACGATTCGATGAATCTTGAAAATTCTTTTTGATTTAAAATCTTCATTAAAAGACAAAAAATATAAGCGTAAACTGGTCAAAAATGACCGTGCAATACCGAAGAAATAAGCAATCATAACAAATAGAAGTCCTCATGATCTGGGCAAAGATCTTAGCCGAGAGTAAAAAGCTACCTTTTTTGGAAATTATCAGAAGGAATAATGCCGTTTTACTCAAGTTTATCGTTTGTGATAGAAAATCAATTTTTTTTATATAATGATTTTTTTTCAATCACAGAAAAATAAAATGTCTCAAACATTTTTTTTCAAAAAGTTTCCATCATATATTTCAGATAAATCATTGTTCAAACAGAAAATGACGTTTCCGTGTACAACAAAAGAAAAGAAACACCTTATCCGAAATTACTCGTGGTAAGAGATAGGTAATTTTATGCTCTTTCAAATACATATTCATTAGATTGATGATATTATTTCCAACGTACCAAAAAGCCCAAAAAAACTAAAAGCCAAAAATTGAGAAACCGCTAAAAGCTATCAAAATTATTATTGTGCCCCCATAGTTTAAAAAAAAGCAAATAAAATGAGACCTGAAGCCTTGAATTTTACCGTGGATTATTCGAGATATCGATGCATACGTACATATATACACGTACACACACATTCACACTCACACGAACACGCACACGCACACACGAACACGCACACGCACACACACACACACACATACACACACTCATTCATACGGAAATTTTCTAAAACTAGTGTATTTTGATTCATTGTATCTCAAAACATGTTTCAAACATGTTTTAGAAAATCTCTTTTATTATCACGAAGCTTCCCCTTTGAGGAAGCAAAATTCATAGTACTCTTTATTGAAGACATAATAAAATATAGACTCACAATTTAAAGTACACCTGATATCTTTTTGATTCATGCTTTCCAAATATATTCTGAACCTATTTTCAAAGCATCATGCGAATTTAATTACAGTTATCACTATTGTCAAGAAGTAGCTATATATTATTATAAAATCAAAAATAGTTGTATTCGTCAGTTTGTATTCTGAATATTCAGTTACTATTCAAGACTATTCTGAAGCTATTTTAAACGAAAAAATGCAATTTTAAGTAATATATAATCTTTATTCAAGAAGTAGTTAGTATAGAAAGTTGAAATTATTTTTTTTAGAATTTTATACTGAAAATATATAAAACGTACGTTTACATTCATAAAACACGCGCGATTTTCATTTGAGGTAATCGAATAGAATTGATTTAATTGAAGAAATCTGTAACTTGATGGTTCAGGACGTTTCTTTGACAAAGCATTTAGTTAAAGCAATTTGCAGCGGTTTTTTAAAAATCTGTAACAATAATAAATCTTATGCATGATCATGTATTATGCTGCATGCATGACAATGCCTGATAATCCGGAACCATTTTTCCCAGGTTATATCTTGAAAATCGTTATCAATCTATTATCTCGAATTTCGAAATATCAAGTTTATGTAATAATTGATTTATACCAATTTTGGACATTAGCTGATATTTTTGCACGTATTTTTACGACAGCTATTTCGACTTGGACTTTACAATTTGAATAATATTAATCAATTCGTGTTGGTATATGTAATTAATATTTTCTAAAAGTTTCAAATCGATTCGTTGATAATTAACTCTGCAAATGCATGGCTAATAAACGTTTATGTTTTAACATTGATTTTAGTAATTCAGAAAATTGTAAGCAATCTATTCCGATGCATAGCTTGATATATTCCTTATTTCTGTTAATGTTCTTCAAGGATCATATGAAAAACGTGTACTTTATAGCAGGCATATTTTACCATTCACAAGGAGAGTATCAGGGCTTTGTATCACGAATTTTGCTGAAACTTTGGAATATGTTTTCTTGTACCTCAAAATGAAGACTTTGCATGATAAAAGCATTTAACGCTGCCCCCATCACGAGGTATAGATGTATACATTAGTTATTACCCATATACACAATGTTTATAAATCACATATATAGATGTACTCGTAATATTAACGATTCCACCTGCATGCCATAATTAATAAGGCATTAGATTTTCTTACCATGCAAGGTCTTCATTTTGAGGTATAGAAAATCTTATCCTAAAGTTTCAGTAAGATCCGATACCAAATGCTTGATATCTCCTTGTCAGTATTAATTTGTAAATACCAGCAAGCAGTACCAGAAATCCAAACGTCCCCTTTTACCATAATTGACGGTAATGTTAACAATACATTTTTTACTTTTGCCGTAATTTCTACTGTGAGTTTCTTTATAATATTTATTGGAAAATTATTTTTGAGTAGGCTTAAAATTAACTTCGCATGCTAAAAAGTCTAGAAATTGCACAGATATGAACATCATAATAATTCCGAATCTGTAAACTTCCGCCAACACTCAACAATTTCATCAACGGGTGCCTAAAATCTTAAAGACCTCCTAAAAAAAGTCATTTTGCACCCCTCCCCCCCTCCTCCAACTACCGCCGCGTAAAGATTCCCTACGCGCAGTCTCCACTCGCGATAAAGTTGTCGCGTCTATCTCCCTCTCTCTCTTTCTCTCTTCCTGTATGTTGCGCCAGTTGCGCGCCTGTGTGTATGTGTGTGTGCGGAAGCGAGAGAGAGAGAGAGAGAGAGAGAAAGATAGAGAGAGAGAGAGAGAGAGTTCCTATCTCGCGAAGGAGGAACATCTATTACACGAGGAGAGAGGGGCGATGCGGGCGAGAGTAGTCGAGCGGCAAATTGTCCGCCATCTTACCCACCTTATATACCTTGCGCCTTGCATCCCACCCCCTCCCTCCTTTAGCTGCGCCATATAACTCGAGCGTCAGCCGCTTTTCTCGATCTTCGTGTCTAGGAGATCTCGGTTTTCTACTCTTTGCGGAGATGCGAGTATTTTGTCGTGTTCTCTCCCATTTTGTATGCGTTTATTGCTATATTTTACGCTTCGTTTCCCGTTCGGATAGTTTTCCCCCGCCCATTTCTTTACTGCGCGAACATTCGTTATTTTTCTTTTAGTGGTATTGCAGGGGGTAATGTGAATTTTATACTTAAAATTGTTTACTTGACAATTACATTTGAATTGCATAAAATACTGAAAGGTGCTTATGTTATGAGTAAGCTACCTATTGTAATAACTTATTGTACATAAAAATTACTTTTAAATTAACTTACGGGTGCACTAAAATTAATATTTAACTACGAGGTGTATATATAAAAAAATGGACTCAGATTAGCCTGAGTGACTGTGGTAACTTTTATCAACCTATTATTCATAGTTTTCTCATAAGTACGTACACTCTTGAAATTTTATAATTAAGGGTGTGAATGTAAATCATAAATAAGGACTAAACTTTTAGCACTCGTTTTAGAACTGAATTCTTGCAGTGTATGGAATATGAGTCTTATGATATAAAAAGAAAATTACTTGTATTATTACCACATACAAATAAAATCTATGTCAAAATGAATTCTATAAAAAAATCACTTGATCAAGATTTGTTACATCCTTATACACTTTCTCACAGATAACTATTTAAAAGCGTAATAATTTTATTACTTTATCATACGAATGTACTCTTTTGTTGTTTATGCATACATCTTTCAAGTCTTACCATACTCGTACTCGATCTCCTTTGTGTGCATAATGCTTCCCTAGACTTTCACCGAACTTATTGACTGTAAAAAAGTACATTCTTAAGAACGTTGTCAGGCAATCCGATAAGAATCATTGAAAGTTAAAGTTTATATTCTTGTGATTGAAAACGAAATGCAAAGGGCAGACTGCACGTTTCTTTGTAAGTATAACAATAAATGTTTCAAGAATATTATTTGAAAATAACGATAGATTGTTATAAACTGATAGGTTTCGCGATAAAATGATATGTATAAGTCAAGTTACATATACCTTCTTTTAAAAATTAAATAAATATAAGCTCAAAAATATGAGAAATATTTTATTACATAAATGTATAATGGTCTTGATTTATGACAAAACGTTATAGCTCAAAATTTTCATATTTTGTAATTCAGCTTGATTTTTGCGCCTATAACCAGTATATTATTGAATTCTTCAAGCCCTCTTTGAATTGCAACAGTGTAAATTCTTTTAAACATCGTTTCTCGAAATGCGGTTTTTCAAATTTTACCGAGCATTTCCTTAATGTATATGATTTTTAATTCTTATAGTCAGCACATACCAAAAATTATCTTGTAATTAAATTAATAATTACGCGGAATTCACATGTTAGCCAGGTGGTTAAATTCGTCACTCAGTGCCAAGTATCGTCTTATAGAGACAGCAGCGCCACCTTTCACGGAAGCTCCGTACTGGTGCACTTTTACCCCCTTTACATATACAAGCGCGCGCTCGTGTAGCCCATTTATAACAGCTACTTCTGCCTCTGCTCCTCCCTCGCGCTCTTTGTCGGCTGCTCCTTGCCTCTTTTCCACCTCCTTCGTGTTCTTTGAATAACTTGAAGAAAAAAATGCCCACAATATATAGGAAAGTGGGTGTAGTATATTTCGCCATGCACTCTGCAGGGATAACTATATATGGGTGATTCCATCGTAACGTGCCCAAAACAAGCATACAAATGACGGTTGAGTAAAAATTGTCGATTTTTACCCCTAGCCTGTATTAATTCCCCTGTATTCACAAGAGTTAACTTCGAATGACTTTTCATAGTTTTTTGGTCGTAGAATCGCGTACTGTAGTGAGA
This sequence comes from Gastracanthus pulcherrimus, assembly GCA_949152435.1. Taxonomy (NCBI): domain Eukaryota; kingdom Metazoa; phylum Arthropoda; class Insecta; order Hymenoptera; family Pteromalidae; genus Gastracanthus; species Gastracanthus pulcherrimus. Next base: position 143,280,978 of record OX424576.1, on the reverse strand, counting down.
TTTTTTATAAAAATATTTGAAATACCTATTATTTTGATAATATTTTTCATAGCGTGTTGCGGAACCGACCTGTTACGGAACTGACCTGTTACGGAACTGACCTATTACCGAACTGACCCACACGGAACTGGTATTTTGCAGTAAAACTAGTCTCGTAACTCGAAGACTTAACACGCAAAATTTTTTACAAATAAGTTTTATGTATTTTATTAAGTATTAACTAGCGAAATATACGTTTTACTTGCAGTAACGCATCTAGTAATTGTATCTCGATAGTGATTCAGTACTTTTACGGAACTGACCTATATATATACTGCTTTTCACTGGGCTCATCTTTTTCCAGGTGCGCTTGATAAGTTATAACATATAGTCTGAGAATCCACAGTTAGGATAGCACATTATAGCAAACTACGCTACTACTAATTAAAATTTTATAAAAAATTCAAAATGGCCGATCCAATATTGCGGACGAAAAATTACTTCATATGAAAATGAGTACCCAGAGGTTTTTCGAGTCGCTGTTTATGAATCCTATGTCAGAATTCTAAAATTCAAAATGCCGGATTCAATATGGCGGACCAAAACTTGAAAAATTTGAGAGTGTCTCGAATCGCTAATTATGAATTCGTGGTTTGATTTCTAAAATTCAAAATGGTCATTTTAATTAATGGCCGACAAAAGACTTAAAAATCACTATTTGTATATCGTATACTGTGCACTATATACATATAAGTTTAACTGACTCAATGTTTTTCAATTTCTTTAAAACTTTTTATACAAGTAAAGTTTAAAAATTTTTTATTACATTATAGTCAAATTTTAAAAAACTTTTCTTGTTCTTCAAACCACACCGAACCACAAAGCAGGTAGACGTGACAAACGTATCATAGTGGTGCTTTTAAATACCCCTCTATGATGTGAGTTCATCATCTCAGCACGTGCTAGCAGTACAGCCTTTACCTCTAATATTGTCTTTGGTAACGAATCTACTAGTGTCATCCCTATTAGACCGCTACACCCAAAAGAGGTATTTAAACTCTTAGCTAAAGCGCGAACAAAGTCTTCAGAATTGGGGTATAAAAATCCAGTTGTCAAAAACATGATTGTTCACATACGAAAGGGTCCTCGTACACCACTCATTCCCATCTTCAGTAAGAATGACTTACTATCGTTTCAACGTGTGTTTGCTCCCTCAACGAACAACCCTGTGAACGATAGGCTACCATCATCACCCACGTTGATTCAGTCCAATAATAATACACATGATAATCTTTCTACTTCTGCAATGAACTTAACTAATACTTCACAACATTCAGCCTGATTACCAGGACTCTTAAACACTAGCCAGACACCAGATCTGACTTACCACCTATTTTTAACAAGTTGAGGCATTTCTATACTCAAGTAACCCCATATTTTTGCTATAACAGAATCTAAATTAAGGAGTCTCGATAAAGATTCGTCAGTTGCGATCGATAATTACAATTTTATACACACTGATCGCATGGATCGTGGAGGAGGTGGAGTAGCTGTTTGTATCCGAAACTTTTTAAATTTTAAAATCTTAACCACTTCAACACCCACACCTACTGATCTGCCCACAGAGTTTATGTTAATTGAAATCTCCTGCAACAATAATACGCTACTTCTTGCGGTTGTTTATCGGTCACCCAAAACTGTTTTACCATTTGAATTTTTTAACGTTTTATCTGGCTTTATGCCCTCTTACAGTAATATTGTGATTACAGAAGATTTCAGTTGCAACATGCTCCAGTATTCATGCGAATCTCACTACATGCGCTCTGCCACAAATACTTTCTGTGTTTTCTAGTCCCGTCCGGACCTATTCATCATGCATACAGAGTCACGGCATACACGTGGCTTGACTTTTTCATCGTTCATTCCTCAGATGCTGTAATAAGTTATACTAAATTTAACTCCCCGTTTACTGTTGGACATGATAGGATAGATCTTAATTTTCATTTTCGTTGCCCCACGCCTAACCCGCGTGAAGTGCACCGACGCGATTTTCGCAAATTTGAGAAGGTCAGATACTTATATGACCTTCAGTCAAACATCCCTATGATGTTCGATAAGCTTAACTTAGACAATAAAGTTGAATATCTTAGTATGGATATGACGAGCTCTCTTGATAATCATGCATCTTTAAACCGAGTTATTCTCTCTAGTCGTCGTAAACCATGGGTCAATAATGACATTCGGTCCTTGATGAAACGGCAAGACCATGTTTCTAAGAGAGCTCGTGATACCGACTCTACCTCACTGATAGAGGAATATCGGGCTTTGCGGGCTCAGGTGCTCAACTACCTACATAGCTCTAAAAATGCGTACTTCGGTAACATAATATAGCCCACTCAGAGCGCACCAATAACATTTGGAAGTCCCTTGGCAAGTTAGGTGTAGTCTTCTCTCCTACTGTATCTCCATTTCTACGTTTTCAACTTAATCAAATTAACAGTCATTTCGCATCTATTTCTAACTCATCCCAATCACTTATCCCTCCTCCGCTACAACCATGTCCCTCACTCTCTTCAAACAATATTTCTGTATTGTCATTTTCAAACATAGAACCAAGCGATGTTATGAAGGCGTTAGCTGAGGCTAAATCAAAGACTTACAGTCTGGATGCTATTACCATCAATCATCTAAGAACTTCATGTCCCGTCATTCTTGATCAATTAACCAATATTTTCAATGCATCAATCACCACTGCATTTTCCCCGCACTTTGGAAGCAAATACTAATCATTCCGATCCCAAAATCATCTACTGTGACTGCCATATCTGATCTTCGTCCGATTGCAAGGCTTGCTGAGTGCTCGAAAGTACTCGAACGCATTCTCTCTAAGCAACTGAAGAATCATCTGGAAACTTATAAACTCATTGACCTGTGCCAGGCAGGTTTTCTTTCTGAACATAGTATTCAGACGGTCTTGCTTGGGGTAATCGAGGATATCAGAATAGGAATGGATGATACTAAATTCCCAGTGCTTATGCTTTTTGATTTTTCTAAAGCATTTGACTGCACCCCTCATCAAATCCTTATTTATAAACTTCGTTCATTTAAAATAGCTGATCATACTATAAACTGGTTCACTTCTTACCTCGCCGACAGATGCCAGGTTGTCGTCGATCGTTATCAACGATCTTCCGGCCGTGCTTCGATTCAGCAGGCATATGATTTACGCTGATGACACGCAAATCTATAGGAGTTATTATCGGTATAAGCTTGTTGATACCATTACCAAAGTCTCAGATGATGCCACAGCTATTTATAATTACCAATGATCTTACCCTTAATCTAGTCAAAACAAAAGCAATGCTCCTCGGCAGTACACTGAACCTAGTCGCTGTCAATCTGGCTGATTTACCCTGTATTATGGTAAATGGCTCTCCTATAGCTTTCATGTCTGAGGTGAAGAATCTTGGGCTCTGGCTGATGCCTGATCTCGGTTGAGAGAAACATGCCTCTCACATCTGTCAGCGAGTATTTGGCACGTTACACCAACGTAGTCCTCACAAAAATGCACTTTCCTTTTCTGTCCGCAAATCTCAAACTCAATCACTTATACGCCCTTACTTTGACTACGCTTGCTTTGTTTACCATGATATCACCGAGGAATATGATATTCAGTTTCAACGAGCCCAAAATGCGTGTACCAGATTTGTGTTTGGTAATATTCCTTGGAGAGATCATGTTACCCACTACACAAAATGGCTAGGGTGGCTCAAGGTTAAGAGCCGTCGAGAGTACTTTCTAGGCTCACTGACATTTTCACTGCTTAAAATCGAACGGCCAGAGAACCTGATCACTAATTTTATACAAACAACGAATGAAGACGTGCACAGATCAGATCGGCACTCTGCCAAAACTTTCCTCATACTCATAACAGCAGTATCATATTTCTGGAACAGCCTTCTAAACCACATCACATCTCGTTGTTTAATTTTTAAATTTTATATTACCAAAAATACGAGAGCTCTATCACTGTGATTATAGGCTGTACTTCGTTAAACGTAAGATGTGTGATACTACTTTGTTATTAGTCTAGGGGCCAGTTAGGTTTCCGTGGCCTGTTTGACGTAGATAGATGCACCAAACCTTTTTAGATGTATTTTGCCCTCCTGAATCCGATTTTTGATGGTGTATTGTCGCCAGAGTGGTCAATAATTTGTTATAAACAATTTAATTGTTTAAATCGCTATATTTAGCGTTCTTTGATTGCAATCAAAAAATTTTTCTTTTCAAAGTTGTTTGTTTTTCACTGACGAATATGCTGAACTTTGAGTTTTTGAAAATCGATTAATTAGAAAAAAAGTAATTGCAAATTTAGTGCAAAAAGGTCCCGTGTTCGTTCTCCGCGCTCACCCTTTTGCCTATAGCTTCTGTTCGAAAAAGAATATTTTTATCTTTTAATCCCTAATTTTAAAGTAGAAATAATATTTTATAATACTGGTTTATACTTATTATATACAGTGAAGATTTGACAATTATTTAAGCGCCAAGAACTAAAAATTATTGTGAAAAATGTCGATTTAATTTATTTACAATTTTTGTTATGCTTTAGACTGTTATTTTCGAAACTTTACTATCGCAAAGTATTTATTTTTTACTCACAAATACGCTCGATTTTGATTTTTGAAAACCGGTCAATTATATTACATAATAAGATATTCATTTAATCAATAAAAAGAATTATTAATTTAAATTAAGAAATTACAAACTTAAAAAATTTTAATTTAAACCGAAGCTATATAGGCAAAATAGTGAGCGCGGAGATCGAAAACGGGACTTTTTGCACTAAATTTGCAATAATTTCTTTTCTAATTAATCGATTTTCAAAAACCAAACTCGAGTATATTTGCGTGTAAAAAACGAACACTTTTTCACTATCGAAATTTCGAAAATAACAGTCTAGAGGGTGAAAAAAGACTTATAAATAAATTAAATCGACATTTGTGACTATAATTTTTAGCTCACGGCGCTTAAACAATTGTGAAATCTAATCTTTATATAATAATTATAGTCTAGTGTTATAAATTACTATTTTTACTTTAAAATAAGACGATAAAAGTTAAAAAATTTCGATTAGAACCGTAGCCACTGGAAAAAAAGTGAGCGCGGAGAACGAAAACGGGACCTTTTTGCACTAAATTTGCAATAACTTTTTTTCTAATTAATCGATTTTCAAAAATTCAAAGTTCAGCATATTCGTCAGTGAAAAACAAACCACTTTGTAAAGAAAATTTTTTTGATATTTATCAAAGAATGCTAAATATAGTGATTTAAACAATTAAATTGTTTATAACAAATTATTGACTACTCTGCCGACAATGCACCAACAAAAATCGGATTCAGGAGGGAAAAATACACCTAAAAAGCTTTGGTGCATCTAGCTACATCAAAGAGGCCACGGAAACTTAGCTGGCCCCTAGACTATATGTATTATTACCAAATTACTGTCAAGTGGAATTATACTCGCACTTTTATACTTAGATTAAAGTTTTATAATTTATATCACAATGTGATAAAGTCAGTCCCCGGGTTAATAAATATATATCTAATCTCTCTCTCCCTCTCTCTCTCTCCCTTTCACTCTTTTCAAAAATTGTAACTTTATATTAGTTTAGTGCAATTTTTGAAGTCGTACAATGAAAAATCATCCCGAATAAATAGTTTAATATCAAACAATCGTACATGAGCATATATGTTCATATATGATCAAATATGTTCATATATTGCCATAATTGATTTATGATCACATACGATCATATATGAGCCATTCTTACCCGGGAATGTGACACTAATATTGTAAAAATCATATATTTTTATTCTAAAGAGAAATTTGAAAAAATTTCAATTTAAGCTAAACATGTGCATAGTAATCTCGAAGAACGAGATTCGAAGTATAATTGAAAATTAAACGAACTTACCTGTAAGTGAATTCACCTATGTGAACCTGGCTCCCGGATTTATTTACATAATTGCTTTAGATAGTTTTTTAATTGCTCTAATTGCTGTGACTATTATTTTAATTTGCCCAATTTGCCCTTCCAAGATATTTAATAACAAAGTCCTAAAAATATGTAACTCAGCCCCCGGAAATAAAATTCAGTTTTTTTGTCGAATACTTCACCTTTCTCGATGATCAGAGGCTTAAATTAAATATCTTAATTTACCCAAATTGCTCCCGTACTTATTTGTGCCATACAGCAATCGTAAATATAAATAATTTGTAGTATACATTTATATGACAATTTAAGATTAGGAAGATGAACGCATAAAGGTAGATTCATATCAGAAACTTGTTCATATACAGTTTAACCCAATGTCTCAACGTATTTCAGGGGCGGTATGAGTTATCGAGTTATTTCGTTACAGTTAGCAATATGGACATACCTTTAACACATCCCAGCACCGGACCCCATATATATATAAATAGGTGCTTTCAAATAATGAGTAGTGAGGTCAGCGAGAAATGGGGCAGCAAAAACAGTTTTGTTCTTTGGCTTTAAAAGTTAGTGACTTGTCCACTCCAAGAAGGAGTACTACATAGTAATCATCTCGAACGAGATTCTCGTATATTTAGAATCGAACTTAACTTACAGGTAAGTTCGTTTGATTTTCAATTTCACAATATATTGACAATTATATCATTATGTGAGATTAAATTGTAGTAAAAATATTTGTTCTTTATGACATATATGTACGCGTACAACCTCGCGTAAGTTCTGTTATTGCTCAAGTCTATGCTAATTCTATAAAACGAAAAGTTACCAAAATACTAAATGATTCCGAAGGAAAATTGAAAGTATTATAGTTATAGTTAAACGTGTTTGTGAATTACTAGAAATTCAAAATTCCGATTATGATTTTTTTATAAAAACTTTTATGTCCCTTCTCCATTGGGACTTTAAGTTCGTCTCGCTTTAACTTTCAATGATATTTATTCTATTTATGTAAACAAAATCTGTTAAGTTGTAAAAAATAAAGAAAAATATACTCTATCGATTGAATTTATTCGCAATAGCCTAATTGTTACAGTATCAATAATATTTAACATTGAAAGTTAAAGCGAGACTCACTTAAACTCCCAGTAAAAAGGGGCATTAGTTTCTTAGCTAAATTAAAAAAATTGGAAAAAATTAATTGCAAAAGAGTCCCAAAAATCTGGTGAAAACTTATTCTAAAGACTTCGAAGAAAATTTAGTGTCTGAATTTCAACAATTCGTAGCTTTGTTAAAACAGAAACCTAGAGGATTTTTTTCAAATCATGGTCAGACTGAAAATATTACTTTAGAAAACTAAAATGTAATGGGCATGAAAGCGGCAATATCGATGATGCGTTGTATCTAATCTGCTAAAAATTGTTAATTGGACAGTTGATAATATAGGACCGATATTCTTCAGAATGCATTTATTGCTTATAGATTATTCTTAACTGCGCCAATTGCAAATTGTGAAGCTGAAAGATCGAGATATTTAGGTTTATTTTTTTAAATTGATGTTTAAAGCTATGTAAAAAAGCATAGATTATGAAAAAATGACACTAATTGATGAAATTTTGCAACTTATTACTTCTTTATATGAAATTATACCATGCATGGATACCAAAATCACTAAAGAGTCAATTTTATAAAAGAAAGTGGTCTTAAGTCGTTTTTCTGGTTCAATATATTTATTAAAAAAAACGTAATTTTATTAAGTATTTATTATAAGAGAAAATCGCTATTGAACTTAATTCGTAAAAAAACGACTGCTTTCTTTTCAGCAGAAGTAAAATTATAGCGTACAGATATAGAGTAGAACATCTTTCTTTTCGAATATAAGCTATTTACGTCCAATCTGTATTTTTAGACTCTCGCGATTCGCAAGATTTCTTCATTAGAAACGTACAGCGGCGCATGAGGGAAAATCAGCGCACCAAGTTAATTTTGATTCGACTTAGCGCTATATGCGTGGGTATGTGCAGGGTATATTGGTGCGCGTTTATTGGTTATCGATGCTTCTCAGTGTATATTGTGTGATTAGACGTTCCAGCGGCTTGTCGTCGATGCCTCAAGGCAAAGGAGCAATTAGCTTCGACACTTGGCTAACAATAACAGAGTGATTTAGCGAAATTCAACATCAATTAAAATACTCAAATATATTGTCATTATTACTTATTAAAATCTTATTTTTCTTGCTAATAAATTAAGTTGCTTGGTAAGAAGTATTGATAAAAATATATTGGAAAAAATATAGATATTACAAACTAGGTTAATAATATAATAATTATAAAAAATAATAAATTATAAAATGTTTAATATCAAATAATTTAGTTATTACTTATATATCAAAACATATACGATTAGACGTCAACTATACTACTTATCTCGAGCTATCGTTTAAGACAATATTATCTTAGTAATTGTAATGTTTATATTAAACAATGTTATCATTAATATTTATAGACATTCAGCTTTGAGGTATATATACCAGATACAGACTTTATCTGAAGTCTTTTTATTGAAAAAGTGTAAAACTAGCTTTGACTACAACCCTTTTTAAAACATTGGTAGATGTACACTTTCCGCATAATTCAACTCGCGGAACACGTTAAACATTTTTTGAAATTACGTAGCGTGATTAGTTATGTTTGTTCTTTGATTTCTCTTTTCAAGAATTTATATTATGTTTTTTCACGTCTGACATCAACGGCAAGATGGCCTTTAAAACATAAAAGCTTTAAAAGTGCATTTTTTACTAGTATTTTTGCAGATAAATAAAGTAAATATTAACAGTAACCGAATAAAAACTGTATAATATAGTTCAAACAAGCTAATATGCGAAAATTAAAGGATTATAATAAAACCACTTTTGGGGTTTTTAGTGATTATTTATTCATTCGTCCTAGTTAAGGCTAAATTAACTAGTGGAAATGGCAATTGTGAAAAATTGTGAAAAACTATGAAAAAAATGTGAAACAGTGTGAAAAAGCACATTTATTCATAGTTTATCACATATTTTTCATAGTTTTTCACAGTTTATCACACTTATAAAAACACGTACTTTATATCTAATAAAACTTGCACAATTTTCACATTTTTTCACAGTATTTCACATTTTCTCACATATTTTTCATTGCATTCTCTTATTTTAAGGAAACTACAACTGTGATAAATTGTTAAAAATTGTGAGAAACTGTGAAAAACTGTGAAAAACTGAGAAACTGTGAAAAACTGTGACAAAATTTATGAAATATTCTATAGTATTTTTTAAAATCCTGTTCCAACTATAAGCCCAATTCCTCAGTTCTTCACGACATTCTCATGGTTTTACGCACGTTTTCACACATTTGCCACAGATTTTAACATTTTTAAATTTATTCTAGGGTTATTCCTTGAAACTCACTTTAAACGTTATAAAAATATAAATATATATTGCATTTACAAGCATCCTATAAGTTATTTAAATATTTTATAGTATTTAATTATATTGGCTTATGCGTCGTCTTCACTGATAGGTTAATAGAGTCTCACTTTAACTTTCAATATCGAATATCATTTATGTTGATCAGAAAAGCAAAACTTTTTTTGTATAAAAAAATAGAAGAAATAAATCTCTACACAATAGAAACCTTTAAAATTTACTAGAAATTATCACTGTAATGTTATTAATATTAAAAGTTAAAGCGAGACACTATTAAAGTGCCATGAAAACGATTATATGCAATTTGCCATCTTTAAAGCCGTTTTTCTCAGAACTTCATTTTTGGCCTTGAAAATGCTCTTTGCGCAACAGTGCGCGATGAAATAATTTGACACTGCAAAGGATTATTGTTTTTTATAATAGGCTGAGTGCGCGTAGACCTCAGCGCCACATCATGGCGAAAAATCGAAACACAATGGTGAGAGAATCAAACGCTTTTATATGGTCAGACAGTGATTTTCTTCAAATAATAAATAAAACTACAACTTGAGTCCTGTTTTACATACTCAAATTTTTCTAAAGGATATTACTCATCTAAAGAAGCCTTTTATTTACTGTAAGATTAATAAATGAATAGTTTATTTTTAAAAAATGGCCTTTGTACGCTAAAAGAATGCGGACATAGACGATATTGTAATTAAAAATGAAATCATACAACTTTAATAATTTATAATATACTTATATCCAAATTTAATTGTTCCAACTTAAAATATTATCCGTAAAGTGGCTGTCTTATAGTCGCTGGAAAAGCCAAGAGGGACAAAAGGGCGCACACAGGTGCGAAAGAGAATGGAGGGGTATTATGGGCCTTTTTATTTTTGTTTTGCTGCCGCGCGCGGACGACGAAGTCATTCTCGACTTTCTATTTCACTGCTGATATTCGCCCTGACCATTCGTAGAGTGTTAGTGCGTGTAGCAGGTCGTTCGGCTCCGAAAGTCTAAAATTTTACAAAAGTCACCTACCGATTTGACAGTTTGTCTTTATTTCCAAGTCAAAGTTAATAATTTGGTTTTTAATATGATTTTTGTTTGAATATATCATTCAATTGAACTTATAAATTATGCAGAAGAAAAATGTGGTGTTTGTGTTACATTGTTTCTACAAAACGTTACAGGTATGAAAAAAGTAATTAAATTTGGTTGTTTTCCTTGATATACTGTTAAAAAAAATTTATTTATTTTTTTTAATATACGTGCGTCTATGATAGAGATTGCCTGATCATATTGATGAGGCCTACAGGCAGTCTTGAAGCCGAAACGCTTTTAATCTTTACATTTATAATATTAAAGGAACTGTATACTTCTTGCTTTGAAGAGGTAGACTCTTCTCTGTAAGAATGAGCTTTACATATAAATACAGTGAAAAACTAATAATACGATGTAATAGGTTTAGCAGGAACCTACTTTAAAATGGTTTTCCCTTTATTGTTATAAAAAAAATAAAAAAAAATTTAAATTTACAGGATAAATACAAAAATGTTTGGGTTTTTAATGTTAAAATAAATCTACATATTTTATGAACTAACAGTTTAATTCAATGCTGGGAGAGGCATTTGCCCGCGGAGTAGTTGTTTCTGTTGTTCAAATGAATATTCATTTTTTACTATATAGTAGATTTTTTATTAAAGAGTATATGAAACACTCTAAAAATCTCGTCTACAATTTGCTGTTAGAAGCAATAGTCTAAATTTTATTAAAGATAGACGTTCAAATCATTTTTAAGAAACGAATGTTCGTATTAATATCATACAAACATTCCAATCATAAGAATTAACATTGGTTGTTATATCTATATATACGAGAAATAAGAGAAATATGTTCTTATTTTCTTATTTATGAACAACTAACATATTAAGAATTATGAAATTATAATTAGACAAAATAATTGACTAAATTTCTTTTTAATGACATATCATCTTCTCTCAACCTCTATGGAAATTAATCACGGAAATAATTTACTCACTATAACGTTTTATTTGCAAAATATTTCATTTTTCTCTTAAGGTTCATAGTCGGACACTAAATCATGCGAATATCGCCTTTAGGGCCTTTACACGTTAAAAGAATACAAACATAGACATAAGAATTAACATTGATTAGTATTTGTCTTATTTCTCATATACGTAGATATAACAATCAATGTTAAATCTTATGTCTATGCCCATATTCCATGAAGCTTAAGAGAAAAGTGAAATATTTTGCGAATAAAACGTTAAGGTAATTAATTTATTGCCGTGATTAACTTCCATAGAGATTAAGAGAAGATGATATGTCACATAAAAGAAATTTAGTTACTTATTTTGTCTAATTATAATTTCATAATTCTTAATATGTTAGTTGTTCATGCGTGCATTTACACGTTTTATGTAAAAATAAATAATGTCTAGAATTATATCAATATATCCTCCAATTTGTCTATATCATTTTCTCAGTGTCTTCGCATATAGAAACAGTATTGTATCAAATACAATTTGGAAGTATTTAAGTTCATACTGGTATTAAAATACACATCTTATTAGTAGTTTTTCTCATTGACGTTTCGTTTATAAGCAAGTAATGGCCTACTACGTATTATAATACTTGATAAATATTTTTTTGCAGCAAAACTACAAAAATTGTTGGCGAAAGGGAAATGCCAGTAGATGGCCACGATAAGCAAATCTTTTGCGTTTCTTCGATAAACTTTTTGATGCATTAAAAGGATGTACTACAGGAGAAAAAATCACCTGTATCGATTACCTATGTCAGCAGACAGTTACCACGGAGATTTCGTAAGGGAAGCTAAAGGTGAGCTTCATAGGATGCGATTCGTCAATAAAGTAACGCATTCATCCGCAGCTGCATCTGTTCCGTGTCGAAAAAATCTAGAGAGTACCATTGGAGGGTACTTGTTATTGTGGAAAAAGGCGCAGCAATTAGGATTTATCTCAAAATACACGGCATGTCAATCAAAATCCACTGGAAAATTTCTTTGGAACAGTCCACAGTCATAGTCAACGCAATATTAGCCCGACGTGCGCTCAATTTTGCGGAATTTTCAAGGCATTGTTGTTTAACAATTTAACATCGTCTCATTCTATAGGCTCAAATTGCGTAAATGATGATGGTAGCTTCATGATTTCGTGGGCTAAATATGAAGACAAAACCCCTGTGGAAGAGGCTGATTTCAGTATTCCTAAAAGAGCTAGTCAACCTCCCTTCGCAGATAATTTATCCTCTTCTCAGTCGTTTCTGAAAGAAGTGCGATCGAAAATAAAAATGACTTGTTCGGAATGTAATACATTATTATGCGATAGCGATGATCCTTTGTATAGTTTGTACGTCGATATGAAGGCAGTTATCGTAAATATAATGCCAAAGATCTTCACTTTAAGAAATATTAAAGCAAGAACGTGTGCCTTTCTTAGGCGAGAAATAAATTTTGATTTGATGTCATGCACGGCTCATAAAAGCGACCTTAGCAATAAGGTGATTGAGTGTTTAGTCTCGCAATATACTGTTTCTGTTGTAACGTATTTAAACCGAATTTTAAGCGGAAAAATTGCCGTATAAGGTTCAAAGTCAAACGCACTTGTGGAAGCTGCTTCGGACAAGTACAAAAAAACATTACAGAAAAAAATCGTTAATGTGAATTGTTAATTGAATTCGCATTTCGTGGGTTGATTGGTGTATATATTTTGGTTTATATATAATTATATAATTTAATAATATAATTTATAATTTTATAATTATTATTTTATAATTATATGATTATTATATATTATTATTATTATTATTATTATTATATATATATATATATATATATATATATATATATATATATATATAATTAAATTATATAATTATATATAAACCAAAATATATACACCAATCAACCCACGAAATGCGGATTCAAAAAATTATTAAAAAATAAAATATATATATATGTAACATTTATTTTTAATAATATCAAACATTTATTTTAACAATAGTTGCTGCTTGTGGGGCACTAGAATATTTAATTAAAGTTTATACTACGTCGGTTAGTTGCATGGGTATAAGGATTTTCGATTTAATCATTTATTTACAACAATATTCGGTGCCCGTGGGGTATTTAGCTGTAATATTGAACTTTTGGTTTTTTAAATAATTATAGTATGTAAGTTAGTTGCGTATAATTATTTTCGCGATACAATTCAATTTAAAATAACAGTTGCTGTCCATAGGCTATTTGGTTATAATTAGGGGTATTTGGATTTTTAATTAAAGTTTATAGTATGTACGTGGGTTAGTTATGGGTATAAGGATTTTCGGTTTAAACATTCATTCACAACAACATTTGGTACCCGAGGGTTTTTGCTGTAATAATGGGGTTTTGGTTTTACTAATAATATTTATAGTACATGGGTTAGTTGGGTATAAGAATTTATGCTTTAAACATTTATTTATAACAATGGTTGCTCACCAAGGGGCTGTTGGTTTTCTAATCAAAATGTATAATACGTTAATTAGTTAGGTATAAGGATTTGCGATTAAAACATTTATTTAAAATAATAGTTGCTGCCCGTGGGTTATTTAGCTGTAATATGGGCATTTGGATTTTTAATTAAAGTTTATACTACATGGATTAATTGGGTAAAACGATTTACGATTTAAACAGTTATTTACAACAATATATACGATGCCCGTGGGGTATTTTGCTGTAATATTGGGCTTTTGGTTTTTGAAAAAAGATTTATGGTACTTGGATTACTTGGATATAAGAATTTAGGGGAAACTGGGATATAGCGGAACATGGGGTATAACGGAGCAGTGTTAATAACTTTGCTTCAGAAGTGACGCCATCTATTTAAACACCTGTTAGATCACTTGTAATGTTATGCGAATTAATTTACCCTTCTCTACCAACCGTTACCATGCAGAACGAATTTTAAAAATAGAACATAGTTTGAGATCGTGAAAAACAGTACATTCTGTAAAAATGGCATTTTATGAGAACGCAAAAATCCTAGTGTTATTGTTTCTCATCTCTTTCCTATGTATAATAAGAAATAGAGTAAGTTTTTTAGGTAGCAATTTCTATAAGTTGTAATAATAACAATAATTGAAAAAACTAATAATGTGCTCTATGTACCGAACTGGTAATAATAACGTACCATTCCATTATACCTCAATTGACCGCTCCGTTATACCCCAATGATTTTGAAAATCTTGATTTTTGATGTATTTGAATATCAATTATTACGTACGTTTATATTATGTCAATTTTAGCAGTAACGTAAGAAAATGTTCTTTGCATAGCAAGATAGAAATTATTTTTTATTGAATTATATTTTCTTTACGAAGTTTAGACCACGTTTCATTTTAGGGCTCCGTTATAATTCAGTCTTCTCTATGGTTTAAACATTTATTTATAACAATAGTTGCTGCCAGTAGGTTATTTAGCTGTAATATGGTACTTTTAATTTTTTCTTAAAATTTATAGTATATACGTGAGTTAGTTGGGTAAAAGGCTTTTCGGTTAAAACCTTTATTTAAAATAATAGTTGCTGCGCGTGAATTATTTAGCTGTAATATTGAACTTTTGTTTTTTTATTAAAATTTATAGTACGGTGGTTTGTTTGGTATAAAAGTTTGCAGTTTAAGCATTTAATTAGAACAATAATTGATATCCGTGATATATATAGAACTGCAATGTGGAGCGTTTTTGTTTTTGATTTTGGTGTTATAGAATTACAGTTAGAGTTTGCCACGAGCGCCCTCTCTCGTCAACCCATACACGACGGAGACCATTGCCACCAGTCGCCACTTTCCGCTTCCCGAGTCGCTCCCCTGCCCTTTGCGCCCTTAGATTTTACAAACGAAGCAATATTTCGCACAAAAAAAAATGATAGCTTCACATCTTTTTGTATAATTAAGTATGTACTTACCGCGGAAGCGAGCTGGACGCATTATCTATACGCAATCCTTATAAAATTATCATTGAAATGCTGTAAATAAAAATAAAAATAAAAAGATTAAATTATCCTTTAAAACTTGTCAAATTGCAAAATTAAAAGTTTTTTGTTTACTATACAGCTTGTTATCGAGCATTTTACACACCGAACTTCAATGATTATTTTCTAAGGAAATAAGTATAATGCGTTGAGCTCGCTTCCACGGTAACTATATATACTTACAAAAAAGATGTCTATCTCCATTTACTATATTTATAGTCAATATATTATATATGCTTTCGTGGCGCCTTTTTCTAATATATAATAAATTGACTTCGATCGCAGGACATTTCTTACATTCTTATCATTGCGGACAGAGCTCAAGTGTCTTGTACCGATCCACGGTACACACACTTATTACCATTTCGAATTTACCAATCGCAGCATTGACGTCATGCTCTCTACAGCTTACCATCATCAGACAACTTCTTTTCCCAAACTCTACTGCACCGACTTCACGTCGACCCACGGCATCACACAATTAGGCTGGTTCTACAACAGCGTGATTATACGTGTTTGAGGATATTAGAGCGTGTTTGTGTCGGTTGGAATATCTAGTAATTCTCTAAAATACTAACTATACATAGAAAAGAGGACCAGAACAGAACGATGAATTTGCTTCTTTCTGGCTCTCTTTTTCTTTCTATAGTTGGTATTTTAGAAAATTCTAGATATTCCATTTGGCACAAACACGCTGTTGTAGAACTAGCCTTACAAACGCACGCTGCTATAACCAACGAATATAGACCTCTATATTCGTTGCTATAACCATCGCCGATCAGCTGATCAGCAGTCCGTCTGCACCGGAGTTGCCGGAGGTTCGGCACACAGTGAAAAATGTCGGCCTCGGCGGTGCTTCGCCGATTCCTCGGGCTGCCCCGGGCCCTCGATCTCGCGCGGTTCGCGCCCGCCGCCCCCTGCCAGGTTCAGCAGTGCCGCGACTATTGGAAGCCTCTCTACGTGCCGAAGCCCGGCGTCCAGGGCAAGAGCTTCCGGAGGATCGTCCACTACGAGGACGAGTACACGGTCGAACCCTTGAAGGTTACGAATCTCGCTGGAAGAGATCCGGTCACTGGTAATTATTTATAGTTGTTGGCGGGGTTTCGATTGTGTCTTTTTCTTTTAAGTAGGTTATGTTGTTGTCAGTTATGGGATTGCTTACACGTGTAAAAAGAAGTTAGGGATGTTGCTGTGTAGCAGTAGCATGTGTACATCATTGCAGTCGACGTACATTGTGTTTTACATTTAATGAGCAAATATCTTAAGAATTCGAGATTAATTTGTTCAAGCGTTTAAACAATATACTTGGCATACTAGAATAGGACTAACTAAAGTAAAAATAGATATTTTATAGTTTGTATATTTTGAAATTCTAATATTTTATTCAGTTTGTTATTCAAAATTATTTATGAAAGTACTATAATTTTAAGGCGCCACGAAAGCATAGATATATATTGAGTTTAAATATAGTAATTAATGGAGAAAAAGGTTAGCTCCCTGTGTCCTTGGACTTCCCAATCAAAACAATATTTAGCACAAAAAAAATTATAGATTAACATTTCTTGTAAGTAGTTACCACAGAAGTAAGTTCAATGCATTATTTCTACATGATCCTTAGAAAATAATCATTCAAATTCGGTATCTAAAATGTTTGACCGCTTCAATATGTATAGTAAACCAAAAACTTCTTTTTTCACAATTGGATAGCTGTTCTGATTATGGCATTTCAACAATTATTTTATAACGATCACATATAGATAATGCGTCCAGCTTGCTTCTTCTGTAAGTACTTACAAAAAGTCAATCTATATTTTTTTTAATGCAAAACATTAGTTCATTTATCAAATCTAAGGGCACAAATGTGTTAACCGTTTTTGCTATTTACTGTATTTATTGTATACATATATCTATGCTTTCATGACGCCTTAATTTTAAAACTCAACATTCAATATTTTAAAAAGCATAAATTTAAAGTTTTTATTTTCAAAGTTTTTTCAGTAATATTAAGTAGTTTATCAATAAGAGAAGTATCTCAAAATGTATATAATATTTATTTTCAATTACAGGTCGTAAAGTATGCATAGGCATTGGTGGTGGAATAAAGCACAAGTTCCACTGGATCAAATGGATTAGAGATGGGCCAACTGATCTTAATGAGAAACCAAAGGAAGAGAAGGTTTTGAAAGTGTTTCCCGATGGTTGCCGTACGAGCTGGGTTGCCCTAATAGGAAGCGGAAAAGAACTAAAATATATTCTTGCTACGATGAATATGAAAGCTGGAGACATTATTAGAACACATAGAGGAATTCCTCGAGCACCTGTATTGGCCAATGAAGGTGATGCATATCCACTTGGAGCTCTTCCCATTGGTACAGTGATTCATTGCGTTGAAAAGTTTGCTGGGTTTGGAGGTACTCTAGTTCATGCAGCTGGTACCAGTGCTACTATTATAAGAAAAGATGGAAATAGGGTAATAGTGAAAGTACCTAGTAAGAAGGAATTTGGTCTTGACAAGCATTGCATGGCAACAGTTGGTCGATTGTCAAATCAGCTGCACGGCTCTACACCTGTGGGAAGCGCACAAAGAAATCGAGAACTGGGTAACAGACCAAGAAGTGGTCTGTGGCATCGAAAAACTGGTAAACATGGACGTAAAATCAGGCCTTTACCACCAGTCAGAAATTTCGATCCTTATACACCAAAATCTGATGATACTATACAATTGACTTTGAGTGGCATGTAGGAAAAACTATTGTAAATATGATAAGCAGATTATGTACATCATTTTGTAAGTCTACGAGTATGAAAGAAAATTAAATAATAACAAAAACAATGCACATAAAAAGTTAAAACTGTTTAAAGAAAATAAAGATAAATAAAGCTTTTTCATTTCTTGGACGAAATTGTTTTTATTGTCTTAAGATTCGTTTGCGCGACACTAACAATAATTGACAGCTTAAATCGTAACTTTTAGGTGTCTTGCAAACTTTCGTAAACCTGTAACTGTACAGATGCCCTATTTCATGGACTCAGTTTCTCAAATAAGTAATGTATAATGTACAGTCTTTGTATTAAAGTTTCTCAAAAAAAAAAAATAATAAACAATAGCATATACTACATAACAAATAAGAAGAAATGCAAATTCTTAAGTCTATATATCATTGTAACAGGTATTAAATGTATTTATACATCAGTAACTTTGTAAAAGTGAGTAGATTTAAGCAAACATTGCATAAGTAGTAATTTATGTTATGTATATCATAGAACTTGAGAAACTGATCCTTGTTAGGGATAAACTGTTGAAATAACAACAATTATTAGAGATATTTACGGTAACTTTTAGGCTTACAGTTTTGTTTGTGTTGAGCAGTAATTCATACAAAATTTGTTATACTAATGAAAAGATTTATAAGTAATTTTAAATCAAATTGTTTGATTGAAATAAAATGCTCATATCTTTTGTGATATGTAATTATTTTGTGGCAAAAAATGTATTAATTAAAAATTCGGTTTAAACATCAAGAAGATTTAAAAACAAGTTTTTCTTACAACAATTAAGTCTTGTAAAATTTTGTTCATAATATGACACTCAAGTCTCTACAATTTTTTTAAGTAGTTTGTATTACCCAACACTGATAAGCTATGAAACACAGCAAGCAGATACATTCTTCTGCATATCATGATCAGCAAAGTCTCTTCGTTCACATTTACTCAAATATCTTATGTGCGATCAACGCATTCTACATATAAGGCAGTATACCTGTAATATTTAATAGAAGATTGATACTCTGGAATTTAATTTTTTAAACATATTTTACACAAAAAAAAATTGTGAATGAGCATCTTTTTCATAATGATGTAAAATAATTACAAAATTTGATGTTATAAATAATACATATACTGGAATGTTCTATAATTTTGGAATCGAATGCTCATAACATACGACACAGTATTATTAAAGTATTTGTATAAAGAGTAGATTCATTATTTTAACAATTGTCTTAAAGTGAACGTAACTATTTATAACATCACTGGAAAATTATATTTTTTCAATCGAAACATTAAAAATTACAGGCATAAAAATGTTTACACTCGCAAAAATAAAAAATTCAAACGATTTCGTACTCTGAATCCAATTACACGGACATATATAGGACATACGAAATTTAGAGTAAGAATACACATAGAAAAAAACTTGGAAATACCCGTGTAATCGAGACTAAATAATAGAATCACGTAATCTTGGTATAGAGTTGCATTAATTCTTCGTACAATAGATGATTAGCACATTTCTATAATCGAATTTCTTTTAATCATAAAAATTCAAAAGCTTTGTTTGCTACAAACTTCAAATGCCTACATCGCAGATTTTTTAAAGCTTCCACAATTTATTGTAGCATATTATAAAACTTTAAAAAAGTAAACTAAAATGCGTTGTATTATAGGTATCATCCCTAATGAAAATGATTTGTCAGAATTCTGCAAAATGAACTAGAATTATGAATTAATACAGAATTTAAAATTTGAGGACAATTGACTAATTCTGACAAATTCAGCCAAATTTTTACAAAACATTTTAATTATAGAAAGTGTATCCGAGTTTGCGGGAAATCAGCAAAATATTACATAGTAAATTATTTTATAAATAGTTCTTGAACATTTACCAGAAATTGTACAGTATACTTTGATCACAATCTGTCAAAAATCTTCTTACATAAGGTGATGCTAAACCCACTCGTCACGGACAATTACGAGGAGCTACTGTTTTCATTTACTTTCCAATTTTGTGTAAATATCTCTCCAGAACGTTATTGTCTTAACCAAAAACTACAACCTTTCATAGAGATATTTTTTAAAAATTGAGATTTTAATGAGAAAAGTGGTTCCCCGTATTTGCCGATAACACGAGGGTTTAGCATCACCATAAGTTTAACTATATATAATATGATATAATATATTTTACTAATAAAATTCAAGTTCTCAATTAAGCTTTATTGTTACTAAAAGGTATTGCAATTTTTTGGACTTTGGTAGGCTATGTTTCTAAATTACGATTAATTCTGGTACAAAACCAAAAACTACTTGTAAAACTCACTGCTTCCATAATTTTTCTCCTTGTGCGAATTCCAATAAATCATTTTCACCCGGTGACTGTTACACTGAAGTTCTTCTCCCACCTCAACAAAAACCAACCCATCTTGCTAATCATCGACCATGGTTAAAATCGCAGTTTCACAAACAAGCAAGCTCCTATAATCCCCGTGTCCTCCCAGCTCCAGCCATAGAAGCATAAGCCACGCGATCGACGAGGCCATTGATCGCCAATCTCTTCGACTCTCTTCACTTTGTTTGCGCTCACAGGCCCTTGTTGTAGTAGACGGTCTTGGCTGTGGGATCCTTGGCAAGCAGCTCCTTGCGCACGTCCTTCTCGAGGTGGTCGACGGACACGGCTACGCGCTGGGCGAACATGGCACAGCAGAGTGGAGTGGCTAAGGTCAGGCAGACGCCGCAGAGGGCGATCTGGATCGGGCCACCGGCCCACTTGGCCTTGGCCAGCAGGTTGCGCCGCTCCAGGGCGGTCATCACCAGGGGCGCCAGGACTGCGAGAAGAGGGCGTTATTGTGAGACACATCGTTGCGATGGTAGGGTGGAGTTGGAAATAATCGGCTAGTTGGGCGTCTATGATTTCGATGGGATTAAGATTGTATGCGGAAATCTGCATGGAGATCTGCCTGGATTAAGCCTGGGCGTACAGCTGGAAATTTAGGTAGAGATCAACTTGGATTGCAACTAAATCCAGCTGGCGTTTACTCAAATTCAACTGGCATCCACTTGAGTAAATGATCCAGATGGATTTTAACTGGATTTTAGTTGGAATCCAAGTTGATTCCAGAGTTAATCAAGGTGGATTCTGAGGTAGATTTCCAAGTCAGATGTAGTGAATTTCTATGCTGAGATTCCAGGTCTGTTTTTTAGCTGAAAATATTTGCATATTTTTCTAATAAGTCAGTTTTTATTGAAATCCAATTGGGAAACAAATCTGGTGGATTCTAAGCTAGAAATTAATTTTGATCTAGAAATCTAACTGGGTATCGGTCTGGATTAACCATAGAATCGAACTGTAAATATCTCTAGTAAAACCATTTATACGGATTCAGGATGAATTTATAGTTAGATATTGGTTGGATTCATAACTTGCCCTTTGAGTATTGATAGTTTTCACAATCGTGACGAAAAGAGTCACTGATAGAATAAGTCTGCATCGGTCCCATATATAATTTCAGGAGAACATCTCATCAAAATCCTTTGTGGGATCCAATGGGTCTCGAATAGGTTTCATATGGTTTATGGGAAAAGCCCTTTTAATTTAATTAAAAAATTTACTGATCTTCAGTCCGAATTTTCCAGGGACATTTTAAGAAAATGTCTATCTGAATTTTTAGGTGACGGAGATCGAGCCTACAACTCTCTATCCGTGTAAGGACACAGTAATTTAATAAAAATTACTGTGTCCTAATATTTAATTAAAAAAATCTTTTTTACAGTAGTATGTGGGAGCTACGTGGGGTCCTATATGGAACTGTGCAAATGATTTGTAAATGTTTATTTGCATATGACTCCCACATGGGTCTCACAGAGATGCCAGAAGGACATCGCATCGAAACCCTTTGTTGAATCACAGATGGATCTTGTATGGGTTCCATAACTGGTCAAGCATGGACCAAATGTAGCATCCCATGTGGGATATTATGTGGTTCCCAATAAAAAAAGGGAACATTTCCACTAGGGATTCCACTTTGGTTCTGAATAATATAGGTATATCTACCATACCTACAAGAACCCAGAGCTTTCATATCAAACTCAAGTACGTAGACGCATGCTTCCTCCCAAATTTGCAGAGTTAAACTCTACCCATTTAACATCAATTAAGAAAACAAAAGGATCCCTACTCATGCTGGGCGACGCCATGAGTATCCTTGAGACCGTGACCGAGGCGATGGCCTCCTTGGCGGCCTTCCTGCTGTTGGCGAGCTTCTCGCCCTTCTCGTTCTGCAGTTCGATGCCGTCCCTCAGCTCGGTGAAGCGCATCAGGGGGATGTTGACGCAGTTGGCGGCTGCGACCGCGGCCAGCGGCACCAGTCTGCCGACCAGAGGTGGACCGCGCTTCGCGAGCTTGTTGAGCGTGAGGGCGGTGATGACGGCGCCACCCGTCGCGCCCACATAGCTGATGGCCAGGGTCTCAACGGGAATGGGACTGGAGCCGCTGCGATTCGTATAGTTGACCACGGCGTTGAAGGACTGATTGCACCATTGCCAGAAAATGACGGCTGGCGTCGATCTGCGGGGGGAGAGAATGGTTGGATGTTATCATCGATGCGGTTAATTGTCTTTGGTTGGTTAATATTGTTGTACTGGGGAATTCTTTGGAAAGTGGAGTTTGATGAGGCTCTGGGAGGTTCATGTCTTCCAGCTGATACATACTTGAAAATGAAAACTGGCTCGTCCACAAATTACGTAAGGCTTTGAGCGGGAAGGGGGTCTTCATTAGTCTTACGGTGTATAGTAAATACATAGTAAAATTAGTGGAGGGGTAGTCTAAACTTCTCAAAAATAGCCTTACGCAATTTATAGACGGTCCTTAACGGGACGCCAGGTATATTTGTCCTTGTCTAATTGAGTTTTAATTTTTAATTTTAAGAGAAATTATTTTTTTGAAAAACTTAAAGTTGTCCCCACTTTGTTTTATAGTAATCTAAATATATGTTCAAGCTAGTTTCATATGATTGTTTTGTTTTCGAGAAAACTTTGATACACCATGAGGGCCAAATAAGTGGAGATTAACCTTTACATGCTGCGTTGTTCAAATGTAATTACATAAAAAACTTTTTATGAGATAAAATATTGTTTGTGGAATTTTTCAGAGTATACAATTTGAGACTCATATGAGAACAAATAACTCGCAAAACTAATTTTTTGAGACTGCTATACTGTTGTGTCAAATATAAAAAAAAAATATTAATAATCGAGTAAACCTAGTTTGACCATTGAAATTATAAAAATATGTGTTGAGCAGGGGCACACTTTTCATCATTTAAGAATCAACGTATTTATTTTTAATAATTTATTTTAATAAAAATATATCGTTGAAGACATTTATAAAATACAGATTCTAAACTCCTTTGGAAGAGTAACATATATATCTTAAAATATTTATTTATAAAGTCAAATTTCCTATTTATGTGACTTACATAAGATATGTAAGTTATAATAGAATGCATAAGAACATGACGTCTACTTGATGTTTCTACCACAGGAAATCATTCAAAGTGAAATAGAACACGTAAAAATACGTTAAAAGATTGATTCACACTTACAATTAGGAAATGTAACGTGAAAATCTTTCACAATATATTAGTTGCGTTATGCTAAGTGATAAGTGAACGATAATAACAAGACGCGACCCTTAACCCCGATTTTCACTGCTCTCATTTATTAGCACTTGCAGTGCAACATGAATTTAATTATTATTTGCAATTTGTATGTTGTTATGTTAAACAGTTGATAATAAGATTAAAATAGAAAGGTATCTAAGTCATTTGTGAAAAAAATCTTGAAATTAATTGAATGAACAATGCTTGGTATAATGGAATTTGGCTTTTGGCCAAGTAAATACTGTTTCAGAATTTTTAAAATAAGCGCTTTAAAAATATTTCGTCAAACCGATATTACGAGAAGAATCCAGTTGATTTTTACAACTTTAAGAACCTTTGATTTTCGTGTACATACGCCATTTTCTTCGTTCTGGTAGATTCTTATTATTTCTAATTTTATTGCAACGGTAATTTATTATACCTACTTAGTGGTTATCAATAGTCATAAGCAACTGATATTAATACTTGACTCAGTCTTTGAACTAACATTAGATTAAAGAGTTATCAATTTAAATACCGATATAACAAAAAATGAAGCAATGTTAGTAATTGATTAGTAGAATAAAATATGTATAGTATAAATATTAAACGTCATAGTAATTATACAATCACTGAATACTTAAAAATGAACGGTTTATTAAGCATGATAAATTTAATAACAGCTATTTCGATCTAATTTAATAGTAATTTATTTTAATCTAAAATTATACCTTTAAGATAAAACACTCTATGGATATTATGGTAAAGCTGTTGTAAAAAGTAATTTTTTTACAAGTCATAATGTACTTTTTGTACTATAATAACTTTCCATATTATTTTAATTATTTTAATTAACTTAAAATAATTACTGTAATTGTATAACTCAATTCACTTATAAGCTTATACCAAGATTCAATGAAATAATTAAGTTTATATTTAGGTATTGACAAAAAATCACTAGAGTTATCACATATTAGGTTTCTCTTACAAATTTAAATTGCAATCTTGTCAGTATACGTTATAGTTATTGTACTTGCAGCAAGGGATTCTTTTTCTTAACCAAAAGTATCACGTTAACTCATAAACATATAAACATTTCGGTTACGTAAGTGTTTTGCCTCACTTTTATACAGAAAAAAATCGATTTCATCTTCCTCTATTGGCTATAATAAGAAATCCACAAAAAAATCTGCTTCTATTTTCTGTCTAGATAAAACGTTTTTCAACATCTCCATATTATCAACATCTCCAATCTCAATAATGACCATTTTTAATCAATAATTCCGTCTCTTAAAAAGGATGCCACAAATACTTTTTCGCGTATTGGAAATATATTTGTCATATATTGTACCAATGACTCAAAGAACAAGAATAACATGCCTCAACATTTTTATTTCTGTCACTTATATAACCGCTCAAAGAAATATCCTTTTTTTGCAATTTTCCTCATATAACTTATCCATTAGGCCTCCCGTTTAACGACAAACAAGAACAACGAAGGCTACCCGTCGCCGCGCGAGATCAAGACTTTTTTGCGCGGGAGATCAACGTACTGATAGAAGGTCATCATGCAGCCGGTGATCAACATGTTCATGGGCACTTGGGCGCTCATGCGGCCGACCAGGGTCATCTTCTCGCCCGTGTCCGGATGATAGGCGCTGTCGTACAGATACTTGCTCTGCCATAGGACGTCTTCGTTGATGCCCAATTGATCCAAGGAGGTGCCTTTCCTGCGAAACATGCGAGAGGAAGGTCAATCGTCAATTTCGGGTGTTACGTAAGATGATGAGCCATTGAGGGCCCCCGCGGCTTTGTGTTTTATATCATTCTCGATCGTCGCGAGATAACGAGGGGAATGCGTGTCACGGCGATGGCTTTGAAATTTCGTTGAGAGATTAGATGCGCTCGCAGTAATTTTCTGCGATTGTATTTTAGACTGTATTTTGCTGTATTAAGAGGACAGCTGTACATGATAAATTGAATTGTAGTTGAAAACTTCAAGGGCAAAGTTATTTATTGCCTTATGAAAAAAATTATCAGTGATTTCTTATATTTGAAATTTTTTTGCACTATTCAAGAAGACAGTCATGCATAATAAATTAAATTATATTTTGAAAAACATTTCAGCGTGCAATTATTTAATATTCTTGAAAAAAATGTTAATGATATTTTAACATATTAGAACAATTTTATTTTGTAAAACAATGTTACAAAATTTCATATACAAAATTAAATTGTATTTTAAAAGAGTTCAAATGTAAAGTAAATTTCTAATCAAATGCTATATAATACTGAGGTAACTTATTATAAGTAGTTTAAGTCAATAAATAAATAAATTTTTATCAAATACCTACTAAAGATTATGATCTATCCAGATTTTAAGTGTTCTTATAACGAGAAGAACTTAATAGAGTAGCATAAATAAATAGAAACTGCAGAAGCAATGTTCTATGTACAATAAATCCTCTATCACTGTCAAATAATCATGACAGAATAAGACTATAAACTCTGGACTGGACTAAATAGATCATAATGTCCGATTTTTGTAACCCATAGTAACACATATGATAAACGACTTAAAGCTATCGGTACTTCTAACACAGATTCGCATTAATCACGTATCTGTAATTATGTTATATATGCAGCATATCCACGATTAGCCAAAATAAGAAATGCATGATTTAACATTTGTATAATAAAATATTATGTAGATCATAACAACATCTTGATATCAAACTTAGAGTAGAAAAAATTTCATTTAAGCCAGGGAAATTTTCTTCTATTACATAATAAAATTTTATTCTAAATATCACGCATTTGTTAATATTTATATAAACTTTATTACAGGTGAATAATATTTAAATATAACATGTAAATATATCTGATATTATATTTTTATTTTTTATAATGAAGTTGACAATATAAATTTTAAGAAAGAATGATTGCATTATGTTCGAAATTTTAGGAATGTTATGCTCGAGATTACATACGGAAATAAATCAAATAAAAACTGTTTAGAATATTTTAAGCATTTTTTTGCGATTTTTGTACTTTCCTTGTAAAATAAAATAAAAACACAAGAAAAAGATTGTGACTTAGACTGCATCACAACTTTGTTTATATAGGAACAAATTGATTAAATTGTAAATGATAATAAATAAGTCGACAATATAGTATGTGAATATTAGCAGTTTTAGTACGTATTATTATTAACTATACAGTTTTCATGCTACAGTGCAAAGTGCAGAGGAAATCAATAAATAGTTTCATAGTTTGCATACCTGTATTTGGATACGATGTCTCTTGCCTGTTCCAGTTGTTTGTTCGTGGCGAACACGTTCAATGGATTCGTGAGGGTTAAAAAGTGCCGGGCCCTGCCGGCATAAGTACTTTGGTCCCATCTGGGCTTTTCAATGTCGATCTTTGAGCTGCTGACCATTATTCAAATTCTCTTTCCTATTCTGAGTTTAATTACCTAGAAATAACGAAAAAATATATAATATTAAATAATAAAGTTCTACATAACCTCACTATAGCTAGACAAAATAATCTTTATATTATCTTTAATTCTAGTTTTATTAGCGGATTACAAGACCTCTATATAAATATGAAAAAAGTCACTTTAATGACATATATTTAATTGAAACTATGGGAAGTACGAATCAAAGTAGACAGTTGGCATCTCATAAGTATAATAAGGCAAATAATGTGATATTGATTAATCAAAATGAGGCTAATTATATAGATCATAAATAAAAATGTCAAAAGTTTATAAAAGTGTTCTTAATATAGCTCGTGTATAAGCTCCGTTACTTAATGAGGAACATTTAAGACTGCACAATTACAAAGGTTACAGCTGCTTCACCTATTAAATACAGCAAGTTTGGTATTTAAATTCTGGAATGTTTCATGGAATTCAAGTTGTGTAAATACTAAAGAAATTTAACATACAATGCGGAAAAATATATACAGATAGTTAGCATAATACATTAACTTCTAATATTTTGAATACGAAACAGCATGAAATATATATGTGAATCCCAATGTTTATAGGTAATAATCTATATTTGATATAAAAATATAATAATGATCTACAGAAATAAACACTTTTATTGAAAAAAAATTAAATAGCATTAATGTGAAAATGAGTCACTTTAAAAACCTCGTCTAAAATTTGCTCTTAGAAGCAATCATCTAAATTAATGTGAAAATTCCTCGAAAAACCGTGATAAAATAAATTGTGTAAACTGTTAACAAACGTCTACTTAACGATTAATATTCTATCTATAATTGAACAAAATTTTTTTACGATATAATTAATTTTTTTAATTTGTTTGGACGTTAACGAAAACATACTCTAGCTCTGCATTGCTTATTTCCAAAATGAAAAAAATTTTTTTTTCGTAATGTGAATTGTCAAAAAATACTTTTCTTTTATTAGCTATTTTGAAACGTAAAAAAATGTTTTTCATTGTTCTAACATTTGATTAAAAAACCTGTTACTCATATGACCAAGAACCACCTGAAAACATTGACATGATCTCAAAATTCTTCCATGCATTCGCTAATTAAAAGTGAAAATACTGCAGCCCAGTTTTGACGTCAATAAAGATTCTATTTTTACAATCATTACTCCGTTACGAGCAGTAAAACTTCAATAAAATTCAGATAACAATTTTTTTCATAATTTATGAATTTATTAATTTCTTCGAGTCAGTACATATATAAAATATTTATACAATTATTTTGCTGACATTTTATTGTTTAACTCAATTTTCACCAGAACTCCACAAATCGAGTCTCCTTTCATGCGTCCGACAATTGTGAATATAGAAGTATTTGAAATGTCACCAATAAATATTACAAATTTTTACGATCTATTTTACGGTCACCATGAAGTGTCGAAGGAGAAAAAGTGACTTTATAAAAGTCACACATCTAATATTAAATCAGCCAGATCGTGAAGTTCTAATGCGGATGCCAACTAAATAACTGTACGCGCGATACTACGTTTTATAACTACTGGCTCGGAGAGATCGATAATAAATTCATCAATTACAAAATGGTACCGAACGACAACTTCCACATAAAATACAGTTTCACATAAAAGCGTACTTATTCACAGTGACAAATTCAGTAAGTCACTGGTTAACCAGTTGCTAACTTCCTATCACTGTACCAACTATTGATCAGCTAAAACTAATTCACAGATCACCATTTATTAAAAATTAAAATAAATCTTACTTAATACTTGACAACTTTAAAAATGCATTTTTAACCATTATAGTTTATTACTGTTTCTTCATTCATGAATGAAATGTTTGTAATAATAAATTAAAAATAACAATTTATTTATAAATATAATCAGGAATTGGTGATTTCTCAGTCAGCTTCACTTTAATTCAAATTAAGCGATTGCACTAACATTGATTTTTACAATAAACAACCTGCACAAAAAAAGACAACACGCAACAAATGCATGAGTAAAAACTGCCTTTTTAAAGCAACAATCACTCGATCATTAATAATTAAAAATCACGGCAAACTTCGCGAGATATTTTAAAGTAATGCAATTTTCACTTTAAAGTAGAGCACTTTTTCTAAAGCACTTTTCTACGAGCTATGAGCTATAACCCACGATACATTCACCTTATCGTGCTCGATAAGCCGCCCAAAACAAATTAGATAAAACAACCACACGCATAGGCGCAGGAGCAGCACAAAAATGTACACGTTTCCGTCCTGCGAATCCATGCAGACCCGCACCTTTCCTATACCCCCCACCATTCCCAAACAATCACCTGTGCACGAGTATATAGGTGCACTCCTCCAGCAGCCGCTTTGAGATCCCTTCGTTTGGCTCAACTGACGCAACGCAGGCGCGGGTGGCACGCGCTGGCACGCGCGCGAGCAAAAAACACAAGGCGGAGTAAGTATTACGAAAAGAAGAAAAAAACAATTCAAGCGCCGATGGAATGTTAAGCGAGAGCGCCCGCGCGTGCAACGACGTATATAAACGCGGAACAGCTGTCGTCGCGACACTGAACCCGACCCCGCGCGGGCTCATAGACGCGAGAGACTTCCAGTTTATTCTCTTTCTCACTCTCTCTCGCTCTCTGATCGGCTCGCTTTCGCCCCCTCTCCAGGGTCGGTGTGGACTGCGTGGTAGAATATCGTGTGGGTATTTTACGCGAGGTGGTTGGGCGGAGAGTTACACTTTTTTTGAAGGATGGTATTTTACGTGGCTCGCGAGGTGGAGTTTGAATTGTTGCACGGGGTAGAGCTTGGAGAACGTGACAAAAGGATTACTTTTTATATTAAATATTCTTTTAATGTTTTTCTAATAAGTAGCATGGCAAACAAAAAGTTGACGTTTTTTAAAATTATTTTTATTTTATATTAGACATTCATAATTAAAATAAATATTATTTAATTGTATTTACTATCTGAATCAAAACAAAAACAACGACGGCTAAGATAAAAAGGAAATACTTTTATACGGTAACAAGATATAAGAATATTGGAATATTATTTTCTATAACTAATTCTTTTAAATTACGAATAAAACAGAAAGTTTTAAATATTATGAAATACTTTTTAAAGTGTATCACCTTACATGTAGTTTCCCTCCTATAGCACAAATAAAATAAAATATAAATAAAAAAAATTAAAAACAAGCTTTTATTTTATACAAAAAATAAAAAAATATTTTTTTGTAAAGAAAATAGTAATTTAAATATTATAATAAATGTTATTACAAGTTTAAATGTTACGTTATTGATGTTATTCAGATATCATAATAACGATATTTAATTAGTTCTAATTTATTACGAGTTAATTAAATAATTAAATGATAAATATTTTAACGAGCTAAGTAAGTAAGCTTTTTACATCATCGAATCCCAGTTTATTAGGTTTTTTTAATTTTGAACTTGCACAGATGGTTTGCACATACTGTGTATAAGAGAGATGTAAGAAGAATCTAGGACAAGATGATGAATGAAAATTATTTTAATGCGAAAGAAAATGTCACTCAAGATTTATGTACATTGCTGCTGAATAATTATTCTTGATGTTTACGATAAACTACGGTAAAACAGAAGTGCAACACTAAACCTTTAGAAATGTAACGTTTTAACTGCAATATTCATGAACTTAGATGAATTGTATTTTTCATTGTACGTAGAATAAATAAATTAGCATTTGTAAACTATTTAGTAAATGTTTGGTGACACTGTGTGAAAGGACTGTAATTTATAGGTATGTATGTCTTTGAATGTAAAGTGTTACACGCGCTATTTAGAAGCTGTATGGACCCATTCATTCTACAATAGCTTCCTTAGGAAATTATCAAAATGAAATACTAACCATCAGTGTCCCTGGCTTTTTCACTATGTGATACTTTGGAGACAACACGTGTAACATGTAAATTTGAGAATTTCTAGTGACACCTAATTATTTTGTAACGAACCTGCAAACTCATTTTCTTGACAGTAAAAGAAAGCTTAGAAATGAGTGCTCTAAAACTTGTTTCTGTGTTTGATAAAACTTTACTTTAGTATGGTCTTTTTCTTGTGATAAGGAATTGAATAAAATTGTCGACAAGTAGATTTTCAATTAATGAAGTTTAAATCAAACATATCGTACGGGTGCGATTTTGCTTTTACCGTTATATCAAATTAAAAAATTGTATAGTGTACATTACTTATACAGTCGCTTATAGTGAAAATTGCGAGAACACTAAATTCTTAAGATAGGATTTTTAGGGTGTTTTCAGCCAAAAAATAAAAAAATTTTTTATTAAATTTTCTTTATCTTTATAATTGTAAAAATGTTTTAAAACCTGTCAGATGTCAAAACTCGATGTTTTAACACAGTTATACGCATTCAAGTAAAATAATTTACATCAAATAACATGCAAAATTAAAACTTTAAACGTGTCTTTCTGGAGCTATCTTTAAACAATGGCTTTCGTATGAGGTTTTAATAAATCCTTTTATAATTTTTGGTTAAGATACCTTAGAATATATACTGTATATATAAAGCCGTATTTTTGATAATAACTGGTAAATAAAATATAATAAGAAGAAAACAGTTGAAATGTAATTAACAGTTTGTGTTATATATATATAACAGAAACTGTTAATTACATTTCAACTTTTTTCTTCTTATTATATTTTATTTACCAGTTATTATCAAAAATGCGATTTTTCAAACGTTTTTGGCAGTCAAATAAAAACTAGTTTGTTTTAAGGAAGTTGAAGAAGCTTTATGAAATCTAATCAATAGTTTCTTTTATTTGCCAAAGAAGGAAGAGACTCAATTTTTTGTCACATGGCTTTATCTCAAAATGCCTTGCATCATTTTAATTTAAAAAAAATCGATTTTTATCGATAACTCTGAAAATAATCGATATCTTGAGTTAAAAATTGGCATAGAATCTATTAATATCAACCTTCATAGGCCTTTAAAATGTCAGCTCATTAAATTGATCGATAAAAAAAGTTTGTCATTATAAACATCCACCTAAAATCCAATTTGTAATTTCTAAATAATAAACGGTAGTTTGTTTAGATATGTCGTATTAAGCAGTTTTATTTTCATTAGTTAGAAATTAAAAATGTAGCTTTTTGACAAATTGCACTATAATTGACTATACAGTAGTGTATGTACGCTCGACATTAAAAACTTCTGGTATTAAAAGAAATTTAAATTAATTTTACCACATGTTTTTAACGTTGAGTGTACATAATCAAATTTTTAAATTCTACATAACGGTGAAAATAAAATCGTTGCCGTAAGTTATAGTAAAAGGTCGTTTATTTCACCAAATTGTACTATAAAGCAGTTGTTTGTATTTAATTATATAAATGGCCACAAAACAAATATCATTGTAACCACACCATAAACAAATATTCTATGGCATACCTTGAAAGTCAATTAAAATATCCGTCCCAGTTATCTTCAAATCCGCAATACTGTTCTTTCACCACAAAACTCAAAATCAGCATCCGAAACAACTTATATTCCACCATAAATCTTGCCACGACGCGTTACGAATCCAAACATCATAACCGCGTATTCGCTTCAGCATCGTAAACGTCTCGCGTTTTCTACATTCTCTACATCCAGTCCTCGACTCCTCGCATCTAAAATCATTTCTCTCTCTCTCTCTCTTCATCCCATATACATTCGCACACGCATATCATTCTGGCACCGCGCGGAGAGAGCGGAGAACACATCGATAAACGCGCGTCTGCGCCCGCGAGACCCGGAAGAGGGACATGCGCGCGAACGCGTTTGGCCGGATTTCAAATTTACCGAGAGATGGTAACGAGGACGAGCGCGAGGTAGTGCGGGCGCATGATGGGTTATATTATGGCGAGGCGCGCGCTATGTCTGTTTTTAGAGTAGACGGCCCGAGCGGAGATTTTGGATAAAGAGGAGTGCGCGCACCCGAGTGATCTATTTGGGGATGTAGGGTGTAGGTCAGTGAGTATATGGGATGTCCGTTTATTTATGCAGTGTGTGTACCTATTAATGTTTTGGAGAGATTTCATTCATTTAAATTTTAGTTTGAATATTTCTGAACGTCATGACACTTTATTAAAAAAAGACTTTTTTTTTATTTGACCTTTGCAAAAAATACAGTTACATGTCAATTTTTCTTTAATTTCACTGAGAAAATTAAATTAACCTATAAATTTTTCATTAAAAAAATGCAAATCAGAGAATCTATGATACATTGCATAATAATATTAATTTGTTGAATTGTTCACTGTCTATCCTTTATAAGTCTTGCTGGGTCTTGCGCATTAGATTTTTCCGAAACCTGTTAAAATTAGTATACATTGTTGATAAAAATATTTATACCTATTGGCGTCATACTATATTTAACATTCAATAAAGTATAATAATGTACATTTTAAAAACTAATAAATTGTAGAAACAAAATATACATAGGTTAGATTTGCAGACAAAATACGTTCATACTTAAAGCATACTCTTAAGCAGATTCTAGCCAGATATTAGTTACAATTTGGCT
Source organism: Gastracanthus pulcherrimus (assembly GCA_949152435.1). Classification (NCBI taxonomy): domain Eukaryota; kingdom Metazoa; phylum Arthropoda; class Insecta; order Hymenoptera; family Pteromalidae; genus Gastracanthus; species Gastracanthus pulcherrimus. The sequence goes on along the minus strand of OX424576.1, from coordinate 143,247,055 downwards.
TATTGATAGCTTATTAATCTGGCTAATAATTAATAAGCTAACCAGACATTCTAGCTAACTTTCTACCAAGGCATCATTTTTATTATTCATCATCTTTAGTTATTTTGGGTTGAGAAATAGTGAATGAATAATTCTGAATGTTAATATATCCATGTTTTTCCATAGGTTCTAAAGAGAAATTATTTGTATTTTTCACTTACTCGAATATTCTAAACTTCTATTGGTAGGACCTATCTCATATATCTAAAATTAAGTACATGGCTCAAATGGTTTTTTTACAATCTAATCTTTGGGAAAGACACCACTCACCAATATAGATTTCTGTACATTTTTTCTTGTAAGATAATAGAGTAACTATAATTTTTGTAACTCCGAATCTCTAACACGTGGTAAGCTATTTCTACTGAAATTAAACTGATTTTGACTGAACAGCCAGCAAATAGAAAATGTCCTTATCAGATTCATTATTAGCTTTATCCTCTACTAATATAAACTGGCTATTTGGTCTGATATTTGTCTTATCTTTAATATATTTTTTTAATTCTAAGCCGCCAGTTACATGATAAAGAATTGTTAAATCATTAACTAAATTGGCATTTTCATTTTCAATGCAAAAGTTATGTTTTGCACCCAAATAAGTTTCAGAATATTGGGAAGGCGTTAGAACAGAAATTTCACAGTTGTCTGTATCTTCATATAAGACTTTCGCCAGACTTATTAAGCCAGACTATTGCCAGACTAATTTTTTTACACGGGCTATGCTGCATCGAATTCAACAAATACAAAATTCGAAATGTGAAAATATTCTTTTGAAGAATTATGATTCTGATATATCGACGCTCCGTACGAAGACTAGCACAACTCAGAATTCTCAAAAAACAACAGTTTTAATCAAAATCCTCCTACGAAACTAGGAGTTTTCAGGATCTCAGACAAAAACTATTACCTTTTCAAAGGTTCTGAGAAAATATTAGTATTTATTAGAGGATCTAAAAAGTGCTAGTTTTATAAGAGGTCTTGGAAAAGAACTAGCTGTTTTTGAGAATTCTGAGCTGTGCTAGTCTTTGTACGGAGCGTCGATATATCAGAATCATAATTCTTCAAAAGAATATTTTCACATTTCGAATTTTGTATTTGTTGAATTCGATGCAGCATAGCCCGTGTAAAAAAATTAGTCTGGCAATAGTCTGGCTTAATAAGTCTGGCGAAAGTCTTGCAGATGTCCGGCAGAAGTCTGGCTTTGGCCACTATGCCAGACTTTAGACAAAATGTGCAAAACAAAACCATCGCGTCATGTCAAATTGCCAGTAACCTAAATTTTTGTATCTTTTTTACAAATATTCATATTTTAAACAAGATTGCAATATGTAAAAAAACTTTTCTCCTATTTTATCGAAAAGTACGTATTTTCACTATTCTAGTCGATACTAATAATTAATGTACTACTCTAATTATTGACTTGTGAAAAATTAGTTTTCTTGACATAATACATAGCATAGTGGCCTAAGCCAGACTTCTACCATACTTTTACAAGACTTTCGCCAGACTTGTTAAGCCAGATTAATCCCAGACTAGTGCCAGACTAATCTTTTTACACAGGAGTTTTTAAAAGACTAGAATTAACAATCGTAGAAAATGTAATGCTCATAGATCTCAAACGTCGAAAAAAGCTTTTACAGGCCTGGCTAGAATATAGCCAATGTAAAAATAGTTCTGACTGATCCATATAATCCTAAGCCAAGCTGAGCTATTCGTAATGAAACAAGATTAAATAATAAAACCATTAATTCTAAACCCAAAACCCAACTAACCCAATTGAGCAATTTGCAATTTTAAAAAGTTTTTAAATTATAAAGCCATAAACTGTAAATCCCAAATACAACTAATCCAATCTAAGCAAATTGAATTAAAAAAATTTTAAAAAATAAAATGATAAACCCTAAACCCAACTAACCCAAGCTGAGGAACTTGCAATTTGAAAAGTATAAATAATAAAACCATAAACTGTAAACCCTAGCTCTTAAATCTTAAATCCAACTAAACCAAGCTTAGCAATTTTAAATTAAAAAAAGGTTTAAATAATAAAATCGTAAATCCTAAACCCTAAACTTAACTAACTAACTGAAGCTAATTAGTGTTAGTTTGTCTTTGGGTTTAGTGTTTACGGTTCTATTATTTAAACTTTTTTTAATCGCAAATTGTACAGCTTGGACTATAATTAGGTTTAGGGTTTGCGATTTAGTCTTAAATTTTTTTTTTTAATGGTTCTACTTGCGTTAGTAGGGGTTTGAGTTTAAGGTTTAAGGTTTTATTATTTGAACATAATTAATTATAAATTACTTAGTTTGGGTTAGTTGGGATGTTGTTTTAGGGTTTACGTTTTTTTTATTTAAACATTTTTATAATTTCAAATTGCTCAGCTTGGGTTAGTTGGGTTTTAGGTTTATGATTTAGGGTTTTATTATTTGAACATAATTAATTGAAAATTACTCAGCTTGGATTAGTTGGATTTAGGGTTTAGGGTTTAGGATTTACGGTTCTTTATATTTAAACCAGATCTTTATAATTTTAAATTGCTCAACTTAGGTTAGTTAGGTTTTGGGTTTAAGGTTGTTTTTTTTTTTTTTTTTTAACGTCGCCATGTTTGTGCTTCCATGTGGTGCTAATCGACGACGGGGGTCTGCGGTGTGTTTGTAAACAAAGCACATGTAATTATTACAGAGGTGCTTGTATCAATCGGCAGAGACTAGGATTCGAACCCGGGTCACCAGCGTGGGAATCCGACACTCTACCGACTGAGCCGCCGCAGGCCCCTTATGGTTGTATTATTTCTACTTAAATCGCATATTGCTGAACTTGGGCTAGTGAGTTTATACTATTTATATGAGGACGTTTTTTTGCTTATTAAAAAGAGGCGCCGCGCTGATTGCATGCCTTGGGCCTCGCACCTTGTAAGGCCGGCTCTGCACCCCGCTACTTTGTTTTTGTTGGTTAATGCAGGTAGAATATTATGTTGTTGATCTCAGCTGATTGTATGACTTCAATTGATTTCCATTTGGCTGCATTTCAAATGAATTGACATGATTTCAGATTATCATTTGATTTCACTTTGATTTCGTGTTGAATTCATGAAGGGGGGTTTGTGATTTCACAGAGTAAACAGCCCCTCGTTGCATAACACGTACTTATACCTTGTTCATGAGTGAATAGTTACAATTTTGAGTACCGTCAAATCATATACCAAAAATTACAGCTGTGCCCCTAAATTCATTTTTATTAATTTTCGATACTCAAAAGTTAAAAGTTCCAGAGATTTGCCCATATGCAAACCACTTTTTCACCATTTTTAACGAAATCGCTGTAGATGCTGTAGCTTTTTAACGGTTTTATGCGCGAAAAACTCGTCAATATTTCTACCAGGAGAATAAGACGTTGTAATGCTACTCATGAGATTTAAAAATCGGTCTTAAAAGTTACAATATTTATATTTATTTATTTATTGATGAATCATAGATTATGATTATATTTATTGATGTCAGATAAACTATTGGTAGCGAAACAAAGTACCCAAAGCGTGTAAGAAAAAAAATTATTTTAAATATTTTTTCTTTTAAAATTGAAGAAATTTAAGTTAATACGTTATTAAAATTCATAAAAGATTATTATTAAAATTTATCAAAGTTAATGTGTTGTTTAATTTGTTTAATTTTTGTTACACTTATGTAGACTATATTCTGAAGTAAAAATTGGTGTAACCCATTTTGCCTCGTAATTTTGGGGAAGAAATTATTTAAAGCATAATTATATATTATATTATTCTAATTACATACAATATTATAATTATATTCCAAATTAAACATTATTTCAATACCCTGCCTGTTCCCTATTATCAATTATTATTACTACAGCGTATTGACTATAGCTGTTTATATAATTACGAAAGTATCTAAAAACTATAAATCTATATCTCAATTGTTAGCCTCATCATGACACTTCATTTTCTAATTTAGATTGAAATTAGTGTGTCAAATTACTTGCGGTAAATGAAACGTGACACTTCACACTGTCTATATATGAAAGCATTCAAAACCAGAATTGAAGTACCGAAACTTACATTTCTATTTCGGTTTTTTGGACAAGGCTCGAAATCATTTGTGTACCAATCTTTGTACCGGTCCAAAGTGCTCTATTCGTTTCACTTTGTAAGCCTGACTTCTAGCTTTATGGTATAAACAGTATTTGGAACACATTGATGGGTGAACCTCATAATCTTCGTTATGTTGCTAACATTTAATCTAATGTATATCAGACAATCACTTGACATCACTTAAAACTGTTTCACAATGTCTCCACGTGTATTCAAAGTGTAAACCTTTTTTTTTAATGTGTTACAATAAAAATCCCAATAAATTGTCACTTAATAAGGAACAAATGTATTTGTTAATACATATGTAATATCAAAATCGACACTCAAAATATTAATCATCTAGTGCCTATAGTGCCCCTGGGGGCCTCTCACTTTTCCATGATGAAATGAAAATCAAAACCCAAAGTTAAGGTCCGATATTGGTCAAATTTCCTCAGTCTACTCGAAAGAAAGACACTAATCGCGGTAGAATAAAAGGAGCTTCATCGCCCGTCGCAAAATTCAAAATGGTGATAGCATAACAACAAAGCAATGCATATGGGGAAAGCAATGCGCATGGCGCTGCTGATTTTTCCATAAAAATACAAAAAAATATATTTTTTTGTAATTCTTTCGATGGATTGTTATGTAAGGACACTTAAACTAACGATCTACCATGTTAGTGATTCAAATTTAACTAATATAAGACTACGAGGACTTTTAGTCGTTTTCAAAAGCCAGCCCTTAAAATCATATTTAAAGCTTCGTTTTACTTTAATATACTATTGGAATCTAAGTTCAAGACCATTCTAAGGATAACTAAATGCAAAATAGTATATTGTGTACCGAGGGGGAAAAGTAGGTTTTTTTCGCCCGTGAGTTTGCAATACAAGTCGAAGGCGAGCAAGCATGAGCTGAAGGCGAATGCGTATTGCGAGCTGAAGAAGAGCGAAAAATGCCTTTCCCCCACGGTGCACACCGTAATTTTTGTCAAACATGTATTGATAACGTGTTTTTTATGCCTATGAAGCGAAACTAAATTTGGCCGTTCTTCGACACGGTGCAAACTCACACTCGTTAGACTATAAAATCAGCCTACTAGAGTGTTTAGACACACCTAAACATGTGGTATCATTCAGACGATACTTGATGTTTAGGGTTGTCTAAACCCAGTTAGAGCAGATTTTCGACCATTTACTTTTAGTTCCGCTAGATGGGCATGTAAAAATGCGTTTTCGTGCAAGGATGACAAAAAAACTTTTTTCTCGCTTTTAAAATACTGTCGGCATTACAGGGTTAAGCAATGGGGTCCACTATGTTATTTTTAAAGGTCATTAGGTACACTAGTGAAAATGACAACTGTGAGAAACTGAAAAACTATGAAAAAAAGTGAGAAAGTGTGCAAAAATGTGAAAATACACATATTTTTGGAACATCTGTTATAAACAAATATGCTCAATTTTTCACAATTTTTCACATTTATCACAGTTTTTCAGTTTATCACATTTTTTTTCATTTTTACGTTGCATTCTCTTATATAAAAGAAATTACAACTGTGAGAAATTGTGATAAAATCTGAGTAACTGAAAAACTGTGAAACACTATGAGAAACTGTGACAGGATTTATAGAAAGTTCTATACTTTTTAAAATCCGGTGCCAAATGTAATGTATGATTTTACATACTTCTTTACACATTTGACACAGATATTCTCATTTTGAAATTTCTACTAGAGTACTTAATATTTTTCAATTCTCAGTAAAGATTTAAAATTCTGGTCAAGTTAATATAATAGATTAGATTATGATATAATTAATGACATCTGTTATGAATTAAAAAAAGTATCTTCTTGAAGTACTAAATTTTATGATTATGTTGTTTTATTTGTCCACTGACCACTATAGTAACAGGAACATTTTTCCGTTCTAAAAATACCGAAACTTATCGCGACGCACAAAAGTCTCACTACAAACCGTAAAACTGACGATGCACTTTTCGCACTACACAGTTATGCATATATATGCGCACTCGCATAAACATCGCAAAATCTCAAATGTCGAGGAAGCCTAACCTACATAAACATACCGCTCGCCGCCGATTCGTAAAGATATAAAGATAAACCGTCTCATCAAGGCGCGGAAATCGCGTCCGCAATCAGGACATTCTCAAAAGTGCATACGCAAGCGGAGAAAAAGGACAAATATGCGGCTTGACACCTTTTTTCATTATACATGCCCGTGAAGAATAACATGGTAATCAGCTGTGTATTAAGTGGTGTTCTTATAAGCGAGTAATGAATGTGTATATAAAGTGAGACGTAAAAAGATGAAAGATTTTGATTTTTCAAAAATGATTTTACGAATAAACGTACTAAATTATACCAAAGGTTTTATCTAAACTGTATTTATCTATAAAAATTAAAATATATTTTTCATAATGAACTTTGGTTAAGTGCGGAAAACGAAAAAAGAAAATTTAAGTTTATGATTTTAAAAAATGTTTTATCTAAGTCAAAATTGTAAAATTGTGTTAAAATAATTATTACAATTTTAATTATTGTCAAAACATCGACCAAGAGAACGGACTATTTTATTTGTAAAAGTTTATAGTTTATAGGTATATTATTATTGTTATTATATGTACTCATCTCTGTATATTTTAAAGATATTTTTCATAATAAACTTTAATTAAACGGAAAGTTTAGTCAAACAGGTACTTTTCAAGTTCACTAATTATCGTTTTAAAATCCAGTTGTCATAACCATCAAATACCTCGAGAAAACGATGTGATTACGTCGCAACTGTATTATTCAAATTCGTCGAGTCAACGCCATAAAATTATGCCACCACTGATGCAACCTTGAAGCGAGAGAAGCTCCCCGCAGAAACGACGAGATGAAACAAAAAGTCGATAAAATTGTTACTCACGCGACTTATAAACGTGCAATTCTGCAACGGCTTCGAAGATGCGGAAACTGCGTTCACCGTTTAATGAGCACTCGAGGAAATCGATTTGATTGATGGACGTCTGCTGCGGCCAGTGACGTTTTTAAGCGCATCATCCCGAGACCATTTCCCTGGGAGGCAATCGACCTCGATGCACCGAACCAAGGCGTATCCTTCGTGTTTTGGCATTCATGCGCATTCGTATATTAGCACCGGGCAACGTATGAAGATTAACGAGGTGCGGAGTGTGTCGACTTTTTTCGTGATTATTATGAATCAAAGTATAAACTTCTAGTTGGAAGAGAAATTTGTAAAAATTGTGTTCAACGAACGGATGTAATTTCGGTTGTAATAAAGCAAAACTCTGAATTTTTGTCTTGAATAATTTAGCTTATTAAAGTTGTTTACTTTTGTTAAGATGTTTTTATAAGCAATTTATTATGTTTACTTTTATTTGATATATGGTTAGGATATTAGTTTATGATAAACAGAAGACGTATAAATAATTACTTTTTAGCGTGGTTTGTTAAAAAGCGAGTATAATACAGAGTTTTATATTTTCAATAAATATATATAATTCACATTCATATAGATGTGTATAAACCATAAGGGTCTATGTGTGATAAGTTCCCAATCGCCGAAGTTGTCTGCAGGTGACGTGCAGTTATGTTCAGCTCTGAAAACAATTGCGCGGAAATTCAAAAACTAAAAGGTTTTATCAGGTTTTCTACTAAGTTCTCAAATTATTCCTTAAGTAACTGCTGAAGTAAATACTTAAGGAATTACTTAAGCAATAACTTATTTTTTAACTTAGTCTCAGGTAAGGACTTAAGTAATTACTTAAGAATTATCTAAAAAATTTAATAATAACTTAAGTAATTTTGTCTGCCTTCACAAACGATAAATTTCTGAGAATAGAGCTGCTCACGAGAATTGCATAATAAATACGCACTGCACGTCTGCTGGGTAGGCAAGGGATCAATTCTTGTGGTATTCTGTCCAAGCAGAATTACGACAAAATTGCGCACGCATCTGCCATCAAGAAACAATTTTATGGGTTAAAGGTATACCGACATAAGTCTCCTTTTTACAATTTACTATGTAATGTACATCGACCACCTCAAACCGTTTTTTTTTATCGAAATTCGTTAATATTTCAGTATCCCATGCCCCTTAAACAGTTACTTACTCAGATACCTAAGGAATAACTTAAGAACTAAAAAGATAATATGGCAAGACCTTTAAGTTTTTAACTTTCTGCATAATTATTTTCAGCTTATATTCATTGAGGTAGAAAATCTAATGTAGATATTTCTCAGTAGTATAAAGAATCTACAATAGGAATTGAAACATTTATTAGATTAAAATTACATCGGATGTATGTACACTCACCTGTAATTTACAGGAATTAACCAATTAGGTCGCTCTATTTCAAAAACGTTCGACGCGAATATCTTACCGGCGAGTTTACACATATGCCACAGTTTTAGCTCGATCTATGTATATCGTCCAAATATAGAGAGTTTGTATAACGATGGGAATTCCCGTATAAAAACAAGCAAATTTAATTACATGATTTTGTCAAATTCAGTGTTATCGAATTAAATGATTTAGAATATAACAGTTTTTACTATCTTCATTTACCAAAAACTGCTTATAACTCATTTTTTTTAAATTGTCATTTATATCCGTTTGCCTCTAAACGCCTTGTCTGTTTTCATTTTTTATAAAAAAAATCATCTTCTTTGAGCTTGTTTAAATATTTTCTTTTAACTCAAAAACTTTACTGCGCAAAATTAGAATATAATTTTTATTTTTTAAATTGTCCACAGATGAGAAGATAAAAATACGAACTTTAGTATTATTATCTGGGTGATAAGTTGAATAATTACATTGTTTATCATCACTGTAATTTCTTATCTTTTGCTTTTATATGAAAGTAAAAATGAATCTCGAATACAATTTATAAATTATGTTAAAAAAATGTTCTTATCTAGGTCACAATAATAACCTTTATTTATTCTCTACACCTTTTCTTGTGCTTAACTAGCCATTTGTTCGATCATCATACACATACACACGGTAATGAAAATAAAACGACCAAATATGAGGAAAATTTTAACGATCAGGACTCGCATCGCAACTCACGCGTTAGTTACGCCAATGTGTCGTTTACGATGAAATACCATAATGGATGCTTATTCGGAGTGCCATTGGCACACTTGCCAAGTTTGCAAGCGCGCGCACGCTCCAGGGTAAACGTGACCGAAAACGAAAGGTACGAAGTGGTAACACTCTTGAGGTGATGGCTGCGAGAGAGTACGATGTTTTTCATGGATGTCATGCGATTCGATGTATCCAGGACGTAGGAAACTTTAGATTGGTAAATAGCAAAAGAAATGGATTATATATAATAGTATAATAGTATATATGTCCAATAATTTCACTGCATAGTTTAATGATAGATCATCTCAGAAATATTGACAAATTGATTATTATTTATTCTATTTATCAATTTATCTACGCAACTTATTTTCGAAGAAATTATTTATCAAACGTGTTATATATAATATTATTGTGCTGTTCTTAATCAAATTTAGTCTCATGTATTGGTATTTCATACGGATACTGATGAGCATCATACAACGTGTATGATTTAATAAATTAGCTGATATTAAGCTATAGATTTAAGCGAATTTATTGCGTTATCTTGCAAGTTTTACTGTGCACCAATGAATTGTATTTTTATTTGATTATGAGTTTGTATTTTACACGCCCTCAAGAATATTCGCGGCCATGCAAAACTAGTTAACAGATAGTAGTTCCTAAACAGTTTCGTTATGTAAAATCTGCAAATTGCTCAACCATACCCTCATACCCTTGAGTGTCAAATCGCAAACTCGTCGTCCACACATGACTTTTACACCAGGTTGTATAACAAATTGCAGGCTATTAAGAGACGTGTCAACTTACACTTTTCTCCTCCGCCCCGCAGCTGATCTGAAGATTTCTTCGTCGTTTCATCATCGCCGATCGCCGTATGCCATCATAACCCACGCAAATCTCACGCGAGAATGCAAAATGTAAAATCCCTCCCCGCTATCACTTTTAACTCGCAGTACTCGCAGTGCAGTTACACACAGCAACGCGATATCGGCCCAGTGAATCAACAAACGATTAAGCAGCCATTGGCTGCGCGGTGACACGATGATCTGGTTAATCCGCGCTGTATACCGAGACGGCGCGAGCCGGAAGCGCGAAAACCGGATCGGAAGGATCCAGTCATCGATCGGTGTATCTCTTCTGTGTATGAAGGCGCGTATATAGCAAACTGGGTCGTGCGAAAAACGGGTCAAGTTCGAGCACGCGGGCACATCGCGTTTAATGCCCCTACGTGGACATCCTGAAGCCGGTCTCTACTGGCTTGTGTGTATGTGTGTGTGTTTTCATATGGTGTGCGTCGCATGCTTCATCTCGCGAGACGCCATCAGCGCAAAACCAGATTATTTGTGAATATACGTGAACTGGGATATGAGTTTATTATGAGGGATAGCGCGGAAAATGTCGCACTGTAATTTTCACGGTATGCAAAGGAACTATTAGAATCTTTTGCATTAGTATTTGAGTGTTGGACCAAAACTTTGAAAATTCATAAAATAATTTGAAATGAATTTTGTATAGGATCATAGATGATTGAGTATATTTATACAATTTTTGAGTCACTAAATAAGTTGACGAAAGATGTATCTTACCTACATTCAGTTCATCAATAACAGCTTCTCCGGAGACTCGTTGAACCCTTTATGACCCTAATTATCTTAAAAGTGAAAAAATTGAGTTTTACATTTAGTTATCGTTAGAATGGCCTTAAACCTAGATTCTAATAATTTCTTCAAGAAAAACTAAGCTTTAAATGTGATTTTTAAAGGTAATGGTCTTTAAAAAATTAAAAAGTCCTCCTTCTCTTGAATTAAATCAATTTTAATAACTAACATGGTAATTTGTTCTTTTTAGTGTTCTATAAAAATAATAATCGATAGAATTACTAAACTTATTTTTTTCAATTTTCATGGAACAATCTGCAGCATTATATGTAGTAACTTTTTCGCCACGCGCATTGCCTCGTTGTTATTATGCTATTACCGTTGTGCATCAGCAGATAATTCTTTATACAAACATAGTATTTACATCCTTTATGAAAAAATATATAGTAATGTCTGTCATATATTTTTCACAAGGGATGTTTTATGGTTAAAAAATGTTCGCACATAGCATTTTATTTCATAGAGTTCAAGTTAATAGAACATATTCAAACAAATTTTATTTATTTATTTTGTAATTTTGATATAGATGTATTAACATATTTTCGAAAACCTGGTTTTTGTTATAAAAATTGGCATATTTTTATTTCATAGTAATTTTTAAAATATAATTTGGTAATAACTTATATCAATCTTCTACGAAATTATTTTATTATAAATATATTTATTCCAAGTTGAATTACATTGAAGAAAACCTATTCCGCAATATTAAATTTTGTATTCGAAGAATCATTAATCGGAGGCATGTTATCAAAGTTATGGAAAGAAAATTGTAAATTCATGTGAATGATTTGTATAAATAAATTTATAAAATTTGTTCAGATATTTTGCCCTGTTAAAAATTTTATACAAAATATTGATTCTGTGTCAGTTTATTTTTGTGTTCCTTTTTACATAAATTATTTGTTGTTTTTGAAGCGTTAAATAGCAGAATATGTATGTGGGAAACAGAAACAAATCTAGTCGACACTAGAGTGACACAAAGAATCTACAATTCTATATTGCATACGGCTTCCTACATTTGTATTCAATTTACGAACGATGTGTATTTCTTGCAAATTTGTATTTGCCATATTATATAGAAGCTGATGCATTTTGATCCGTGCAAAAAAGATTGGATACCATTTCTCATCTAAAAGGAATATTGTAATTAATAAAATAATAAATTATTACTTATTGTATTATATTTTTTGTAGAAATTACTCATTTATATATTTAAAATGCCTTATCTGTTTGACAATTGTCGGTACATGACGATATTCGGGTATTTTTTTATTTTAAGCTTATCTGTTATGACTAATAGCCACATTTTCAGAGATTAGTTTTAAGAGTATAGGCATACTGGACTCAGTATCGATTTCTACTTCCACAAGGTACGATGTATTCTAAAAGGATCTCTTTTTCAAGTTCAACCATTATAGTTTTATTAGCAGTGCTGTGTTTGACCGATCAAGGTAATGTTGAGTAATACTTATATAATAATATTTATTCGATTTCAATGATAAAAAACCATTAAAAATTGAATTATCAATACCTCTGTAGTTTGTTTCTGCCGAATAAAGATGTGCAAATTTCATATTACGGTGTGAACATTTACACCACAAATTGCTTTAGCATTCTCAATTTTATCAATGTGAAAAATAAATCTTATAAATACCTTTTTTTAACAGTTTTGACCAAAAAAATGTAAAGATCAGTGCAAAGGTTTATTATTGTGATAAAAAAGTATGGAGTTGACACAAAAATACTAGTTATATATTTTAACATTACATTCTAAACTGTCACCAAAGGATACTTAATTAAAAGTGATTTTACCAGGAATTAGAATTTTGGGAATGTAAATATATTATAGTAATAAATGCACAAATCGGGTTGTCTGTGACCGCTGAAATGACAGGCATATGTTTAAATAACTTGTTCATAATTAAATTTTAAATAAAGTACTTGTAAAGGGTACTTTATACAAAGAAGAAGATTTTTAACCACTTTAAATGATTTTTGCCATAGTTGCACGAGAACGCGTTTCTTCATGCTCATATAGCGGGACTAAAGTGGCCGTTTTCTGATCGGCGGGCGGAAAAGTAAATTTTAGAAAATCAGCTCTAAGTGGGTTTAGGCCTCTCTAATTATCAGGTACCATCCGGATGATACCACGTATTTAAGTGAGTCTAAGCACTGTAGTAGGCTGATTTTACAGTATAACGAGCGTGTGTTTGCACCGTGTCGAAGAACGGCCAAATTTAGTTTGAAAAAAAAAATACGGTGTGCACCATGAGGGAAAGCCCTTTCTTGCCCTTGTGTGTTTGGAATATTCATCTTCAGTTCGCAATACGCACTAGCCTTCGGCTCGTGCCTGCTCGCCTTCGACTCGTATTGCAAACCTCACACGCGGACGAAAACAGCCTATATTTCCCCCATGGTACACAATATACTATTGTTTTTATATACGTAGTATGTAGTAACTCATTAAAAATTCGGCCAAAGTCGTCCCGGCGACCAAAGTTATCCCCGCGGTATTACAAAACTATTATATGATAAACAAGTTTCTCATATTTGTCTATATTTTAAATATTTTTTTTGAAAGTAAGATTACTAATTAGATTACTAATCTTGGGCGTGACTTGCATTGTAGTCAAATGATTCAATTGAAAAAAAAAGTTTACAATTTATTTTCTCACGCTCAAAAGTTAGGAGTAAATATATTCAAATTCTTCTTAATTTCATCAGTAAATATATAATATACATTTTTAATTCTTTCAGCTTTCGCACGAAGATGTTACAAGTGTGAGTCATACGCCAGTGGAGCGTGTTATACAAATCCTAAACTTGCTCCAACTGTTAATTGCGAAACAGGCACATTCGTAAACTCTAAATCCACATTGACATCGGGCAACTTTTCCCTTCTGTCTGCCATTTCCACAATGAACACAAGCGGTAAGATTCATTTCTTTAGTATTTTTTTGTATGGCTAACAAAAAATAAATAAATAAATACCGGAGGTCTCCCTGCAAGTTTATCTGCAGACTACCTGTAAGTCTATTCCAAAGTAGTTGCATGAATTAGTTGATCTAAATTTTCAAGAATTTAATGCTCTGAATTTTTTATCTTAAAAATCTCGTACTTCGCTATTATGCGAATGGTAACACGCAAACTGGGCTTTTAAACTTAGAAATTCGACTTTCTTGAAAAGTTAATTCAGGTCTATCTTAGAATATATCAGCATATCTAAATCAATTATCCATAAAACTTCTCTAAGGTCTGTTGGCCTCTTTTATACGGGATATATTTCATTTTGAAAAGATTGTATAGGTATTAATTAAGTTAAATAATAATCCATCATTCATTATAAATTTTGTGGATTCTTAATTTTTTAAATGTAGTAATAATTATAAAAAATACAAAATAATAATAGTAATAATATACTAAACTACTATTTATTCAATTCTTTCAGAGATCTCACCAAGAGCTTCTGGCACTTCAGATTGTGCTACATTTGAAGGCTGTAAGTATTAAACATTAAAAGCATTTAGTAAATAACTATAACTGATATTTTATTCTCGATGTTAGTATTAAGTTGTTGTGATTAAGAAATTCAATTTTTTTATTTCTTTAAACGGAAAAATGTTTTAGGGCTAGAAGTTTTTTCTTATTGACTAGTAATATATTGTGTCGCTTATGGATAAGATTTTCAGGTTATACAACGGATAAATTACGTATATTACCACGTATTTATAGTTAAAAGATGTATAGAATGATCGCTTTTGAAGAAAAGTTTTTATTGGCTCAAAAAATGTCTTTTAGAATTTGATTCAGACTGGTCTCATTAAGGGAGTAAAAGGATGTCTATATCTGCAAAAAAGAAAAAAAATTATTATAGTTACATTAAAATTATAACTTACACATAACTCAAATTAGCAGTGGTCGATCCCAGAATAATCACTTTCACTCCAATATATGTTTGCCGTACGTTTTCTACGTTTCTTATGCAAGCGATGGTCCATATAAGTTTATCCATCGGTAATATTATTATTCAAAATAACAGTCTTAATGGTCGTGCCCACTAAAATTGATAAAAATTTAGCAAATACTTTAATTTTTTAAATACTAGTTTAAGAAATTAAATTGAATTTGAATGAAATCTTCTGATTTTTGCAGTAATTTTTTATGTTCTTAGCTCTGAGCTTAAATTCTTGTACATATTAGTAGTCACAGCCATAGACGATATTAACGAAGGATAAACTGATATGAACCATCCTTGACAGAGTAAACATATAGCAAACTCATTTTAGAGTATAAGTAATACATTGGAGCTCGATCACTTTATGTACAAGAATACAGAGCTCTAGCAAGTATAAAATTATTCACCAAAGTATATTATTTAATATAAAACTCGTTTTTTTAATTTCTTTTAAACCATGTCACATATAAACTCTAATAATTTCTCTCATTTTTGCAGGTTTAGACACCCTCTTACCCCCTTAAGCAAAACGAGAAAATAGCTAAGAATACCTATGTACCTATGTACAGAAATAAAACATTTAGCTTTAAATGAAAAGCATTTTAAATATTCATTATAATCAATGTTAAAAAATAGTTTAGTGTAAAGAATGTATGCAGGAGAATATATCTAATTAATGTATGTAGGTGCATGTCCGTACTTGCGTATATCTCATCAAACCCGATACATAAATATACTTATATTTTAATCTAATCTAGAAAAGTTAAATTTTCGAACTAACTCTGCACTTAACTTAGATGTTTCAAATGTTTATATAATCTTTCATGTACTCAATATTTTGTGTTTAATCCGATCATTATTGATATAAAAGAAGTTGTACTATAGTGTATCTAAGGCTCGAATAATTATTTTATTATAATATTTAAATTGTACAATTTCATAATTTTTTATTGCAGATTTTGGATCCAACAAATATGTTGCAAGAGTGTGCACTCAAAAGGAAATCTCATGTGATTACTATAAGGAATACTTACAGCAGACTCTTAAATTTAATGCTAAGTCTTGTAATCGATGTGATACTGATCTGTGTAATTCATCAAATAGTTTGAGTGCTGGAATATTGAGTTTATTATCTATAATAATGATTCTTGTATTGAAGATGTAAACTACAGATGTTATAAAAAGCACATTAGATAAATATTTTTTTTACTTCATATTAAATATTTATGAAATATGTTTAGTGAATAAAAATATATAATTAATATAATTAATTATATGGGTGATATTAAAATACTTTTTCAGAAAATAAGACATTGTAAATAAATCTAAGAATGTTATAATAGCCAAAATTGTAATGTTTTGGCATTTTTCTTGTAGTAATTTATGTGGCATATCTACTTTACTAATTTATCAATATTAAGAAGAATATTTAGGCTTTTGGAATCAAATAAATATCTTCTATTTCGTTATTTATTAATAATATCACTCTAAAAATATATTGCATGTTACGTCATATGAAGTATAAATTTCAAATCTGTAACACAAATGAAACAAAAATTACCTTATCCCGTCAGACATGGTAATTTTCGCGTGATTTGTATTACAGATTTGGAATTTGTACTACATATGTAACATGCAACAAAATTCGTAGAGTTTTATTTTTAATAAATAATTAAATAGAAGATATTTATTTACTACTCATTATGTGTTTAGACTGAAATAATGAACAAAATGACGCCAAATGTAGGAGTTCTATGAAAAATTAGTATTAAATTACGTAATAGCTCCACTAAAATAGTAATACGTAATCCAGTAATAAAGCATTTTTTAAATTTAAATAAAAAATAATTATTACTAATAATAATTATTATTATTAATAATTATTTTCATAATTTCTTCCACTAACACTCTTTGAAAAGGACCTCGAATCCAGATGCTTCCAACGATGAAATTTGAAAAGTTCATCTCTGAAAAATGTTTTATACACTTTTGAGTACAAAAAAGAGGTATTCAGTAAGGTATTTCGTTTGGAAGTTTTTAGAAGTGTAAATCAACGCCTGAGCGGAAGAACCTCCTATCTCGGACTGCCGGTGAAGAACCTCCTATCTCAGTCGACGCGTGAAAATCCTATCTCGACTCGCGCGAAGAAGCTCCTAACTCGCAGCGGCGAAGAAAATCCTATCTCGGCCCGCACGAAGGAGCTTCGCATATATTCTCCGTATAATATTATATAATAATATATTTTTTTGTTTTCATTAAGCTTTATTTAAACCTATTTAAAGGCTTATTTAAGTTATACAATGGGTGGTTTTACAAACATTTTTACAACATTTTTTACTTTATACAAAGTAGATTTAAAGGTATATTAATAAAAATACATTGTTTCTATATATTTAGATTGCATTTTTCCAGGAAATACAAAAAGATTTGACACGCTGCAATGTGAGGTTCGGCTAGTAGCATTTCAATGTTAAGCGGAAGCTGGAATTTAACCTTATTTAATTTCAATAGTAATTCGCGTCTTGGAGCGTTATATAATTCACACTGCAATATAACACGATTTAAATTCTCTTCTTCGTGACCGCATTTGCAAGTAGAACTGTTAATTAAATTAATTCCAGCTAAAGAGGCTGATAAGTTGTAATGGTCTGATCTCATTCGGTTTACAGTAACAGTGAATTGGCGACTGAGATTTTTGCGAGCAAACCAGCGAGATTTCGCTTTGTTGTAGTAGAAATTGAAATATTGTTTTCTTTTGATTTTGCCTTCGTCTTTTATTATTTCAGCGGTCAGAGAGCTTTCTTTTTCCTTAAATATTGTGTATAGATCTGGGAATCGGATAAAAGTGAAATCAGTAATGTCATTTGAAGTAGCGCTTTTTGCAAGAAGATCAGCGTCTTCATTCCCTCTGACTCCTACGTGAGAAGGGATCCAGAAGAGTTCTATTGTAACGTCATCCGTCTTTTCCCGCAAAAATTTATTGTACTTATCATTTATTTGAAAAATGTAAGGATTGGTTTTTGCAGTAGCTTTGGTAGAATGTAGGCTTTGTAAAGCACTTTTTGAAAATAAGAAAGCTGTGGTTTGTATTTTCTAGCGCTATGTCAAGCGCATCTCTTATCGCTAAAAGCTCAGCCGTAAAGATGGACGTACATTCGAATGAGCTTTTATAAAACTGATATCAAGTTGCGGATAGATACAAGCTGAGCCGACGCATTTTGAGTCTGGTATTTTGCTACCATCAGTGTATATGGCATAGGTGCTTTAATAGCTTAGGAAGTTATCGAAAGTGCGGTTTGCATTGACAGCTTTTTGTAGTTTCAGGCCGAGATCTTTATTGAAAGGGATATAAGTCATAATGGTGTTATAATCGTGAATGTAGATAGGGTAATTGCTTTGACAGTAAATATGTTTAGAATAATTCATTACATAGTTGATACAATTGCTAAGAAGGCTGCTTTTATTAACACAGGGTTTCTTTTTATTTTTCAAGTTATAATCTCTTGTACTATTCTTATATGTCAAGGAATTACTATTGGATATGATTTTAGCTAGAAAGCACTCTCGAACATATGTTATCCGTTCTCTTAGCGAGGGTAGCTTGGATTCGGTAATTAGTACATTAGTAGGAGTCGGAATGCGGTATCCCAAAACAGTTTTTATAGCTATATTTTCGATGTTTACCAGTTCGTTCGCGACGGATGGGCGTGATGGAAAATATTCAAGCGATCCATATTCAATGATTGGTCTGATATACCTTTTGTACAGCGCGAGAAGGGTGTCGGAATCGCATCCCCACCATGTACGGCATAAATATTTCATCAAATTGAACACTCTTATACATTTTTTATTAATAGACTCAACCTGTGGAATGAACGAAAGCTTGTAATCGAAAATTACTCCAAGAAAGCGCGCAGTATCTTGTGATTTGATTGAATAATTGTCTACTTTAATTTCAATATTACCTGGTAAGATATTTTGATTATTAAAATGTACAAGAACTGTTTTGCTTGGTGAGAGATTTAAGACAAAATCATTAAGATTATTTTCAATGGCGTTGATCGCTTTCTGGAGCATTTTTTCCCTCTTTCTGCAGAACCACATTTTACATATATCGCGAGATCATCTGCAAATTGAGAAATACATATTTTTTTTGTACTTTGTTAGTAATGGTGAAAACATATTATAAATAAAGGAAAGGACTGAGAACTCCTCCTTGTTAAACGCCTTGATAAACAAGTTTACAGTCGTCTCCTGTATGATCAGTGTACATATGTCGCTCGTGTGTAAGAGATATAATGAATTTAAGGAAGTTTTTGAATCAGCCTATAGACGCGAGCTTTGATAGTAGAATATCAATGTTAACATTATTAAACGCACCCTCAACATCTAGAAAGGCGACGAGTACTTTCTTTTTTTCAATAAAAGCTTTCTCTATTTTGAGGGTTAAATTCACTAGATTATCGGTACACGATTTTCCTCGTCTGCAACCATATTGTGAGTTACGGATATGGTTGTTATACTCGGCCAACCACACAAGTCGATTTTTTAATATGGTTTCAAGCAATTTGCAGGAGCAAGAGGGTAAGGATATAGGTATAAGGTTTGTGCAATCGCTTTTAGGAATGAAGTGCATGAAAGATATTTTCCAACTTTCTGGAAATTCATTTTTTGAGTACATATCGTTGAAGATATCTAATAAGAGTACTTTGTACTTGATTAGTAAGTTTTTTAAGATCTCAAAGTCTATGCCATCAATTCCGTAAGCTTATTTTATTTTTGCTGTCACCTAGTGCCGAGTTAAATTCCGTGAAAGTGAATTGAACATCTAAAAATGGATTTGTTTCGTTGCATTCAGGTAGGTTAGTTTGAGCCCAGGGGGGACTTACTTTATAAGACTTGTTCAACTTTTTTTTTGTTATTTTGCAGATTTTCGGTTCCTTTTTTTGGACTAATTTTCACCCGGCTGCTTTTGAATACTTTGTATTGATTCCAGATGTAAGATGGTTCTGTACGAAAATTTATATTGTCAGGGAATTCCCACAAGTATTCTTTTTTTTATCTTTAAACATTTTTTTAGCTTGCGTTGTGATTTTTTTATATTCTATTAGGTCAGTTAAATTTTTTGTAGAGTCCCATCTTTTGAACGCAGCTGATCGCAATCTTTTAATATTATCACAATCGGTATCCCACCATCAAACTGGATTTTCTTAATTTCTCTATTTAAAATTTTTTTGAAATACTTTTTTTCTTGGTGTGCAAATTTTAATAGCTTCTGTAATTAGTCAATGAAAAAGTCATACTTTTTACTCGGGGATAATTGCTCATAGTTAAGTGATAGAAAGGATGGGTAGTTGTTATCTAGTTCAAGATAGAAGCTATTCCAATTTGTACGTACGGACTTTAGCTTATAAGTCTCTTTTCCATTTTGGTTTCTTTCGGTGTCGATGTGTATAAAACTCGGGAAGTGGTCGGAGATCCAGGTTTCATCGTGAACCTCAATGTTCATTTTGTCGGAAATATCTAACTTGGATAGTATAAGATCGATGTTGGATTTCGAACCGCGATAAATGTCGCGATATTGTGAACGCGATATTGTGAACAAAAAGGTTGTAATCGTCTATAGCGTTCTCAAATCTTTCTCGGTTTTTGTCGATGTGATTACAATTCCACATGCTGCTGTGTGAATAGAAGTCAACTACGAGTAAGCTATTTTCTTACGAATTAATATTAATATACCACCTGCTCTTGAGTGAGTGCGATCTTTTGTGTACGTAATAAAGTCGAGGATGCAGAAGTCGTCCTTCGGGGTCAGCCATAATTCTACACATATGATGATGTCAACCTTTTTAGAGATGATATGTATGTCCATGTCATGTTGTTTTACACTTCTGCAGTTCCAAAGTAGAGGTTCTAGGACCATTTTGTAGTAGGTTTGAAATGATGATGACTGTGCATTGAAATGATGATGACTGCGTGTTAAACTTCGGTATCTTACGACATGCTGTTTTCTTGACTGAAGGTTTCTTCTAAATTGGAGTTTTCAAGTAGTTTTTTTATTCTTGTTATACGATGTCTGAGTTTCGATTTGGTAATTTGCTGATTGATTTATGAAAGAGCGAGAGAGAGAGTGAGAGTGAGAGAGAGAGAGAGAGAGCGAGTGAGAGAGAGCGAGAGAGAGAGAGAGAGAGAGAGAGCTGTGGTCATAGGTGTATTTGGTAGCTATGTCTTGGATATTTCTTTGACTATGAGATTCGTGTAAGAATTTAACCATTTGCTGAAAGTCTAGCGAAAGTTTTCCACAATTTGATAAGAAGTAGTTTTCAGCAGGATCTAGTTTCGATGTAACGTCTTCAAGAGAAGTGCCTTGGGATTGGATAACTTTTGCCTTTTTACTGTCTATTTTGACCGTTATGAAGTCGGTTTGTGCGTCATGTACGTTGTCCTCAGTAATAGAACTTATGGTTGAAAGTGATTTTGCAGGACGACGGTTATTTGATAATTTTGGTGGTGACATACTGGCTTCTGAAGTTGAGTCTTTTTCTTCCTGAGAGAGACCGGGTGTAACGTTTACTGGAGAAGTCGAAAAATCAGAGTTTTTATTTTCCGCCTGTGAGTCAGTGGCGTTTTGCGTTTGTGACGAATTCTTGCAATGATTTGTAAGATGGCCTTCTTCGTTGCATATAAAACAAGTTACTTTTTCTGTAGAGAGATATAGATAGTACTTGGTGTTGTCGAAATTGATTGGAAGTACCGGAGGCAGAATGGAGACATCTTCAGGTTTGCTGTACATTTGTCTCCTGAAGCTTAGTAGATGTGTGAAGCCGTTTTCGTTCATGCCCGCTCTAATGTACATGATCTTAGAGACGGGAGTATTGCTTATGTGTGAAAGTTCGTCTAAAATTGTTTCGGTCGGAATTATCGGACAGGCTTTACACAGAATACTTCGTTTGGCTTTCGATATAAGAGGTCTAACCTCAAGTACTTGTTCTCCAATGTTTATTTTGATGTGGTTATCCGTGAGTTGGTCCGCTAATTCCTTGCTGCTGAGGTAGATATACACGCAACCGAATAAAATCCTAGAAATAAATTTCATGTTCGTTGATGGAATAATTTTTGTAAGTTCACGAGCGTATTCCTGTACGGAGTTTCCTTCAATTGTATCAATGACTATGGCTTGATTCTTGGTTGGAACTTGTACTTGTTGGATCATTTGAGCGTATGTTACTTCGAGCGGTGGAGACTGTGAGTTGTGGGTCTTGGTCGTTGGAGGCATCATTTTCGAGAAACAAATGAACAAGTGTTCTTGCAGTCAGAAGCGCTTGCTGTTCTCGGAAAGAGTTTTATCGTTGAAAGACTCTTTTCTGTTGTACACTTATGCAGATATTCAGCATAATTTCACACATTGAGCACTAAACTATTATATGTATAACTTATAAACTAATAAACTATAATATGTATAACTTCTATACTTTAAACGATTTTTTGGTAAAAAAGAATTTAAGAACACAAAACTAATTTTACCCTTAAACAAAATCATAAAGCTCACTACATTAATACTTCTTGCGGATCTTATGCCTCGTCTTCACTGGCAGTTTAATAGAGTCTCGCTTTAACTTTGAATATTCAATAACATTTATGTTGTTTAGAAAATCAAAACTTTTTTAGTATGGTGAAATAGAACACACAATTCTCTATACAATAGAACTCTTTAAAATTTACTAGCAATTATCACTGTAATGTTACTTAATATTAAAAGTTAAAGCGTGACTCTATTAAAGTGCCAGTGAAGACGAAGCATTATAGAAATTACTTATATCCATCTTCTATCATAAAAAACAGCGCTTTTATTCAATGACTAATGAATTTTCTAACGAAACTGATGATTCTGAAGCTAATCAGCTTCTTCGCGATCTCAAAGTATACATCCAAACGCCATCACAGCCCCACATAATATACGTCTCTTCGGGAGAAATCTTGTAATAGTTTCCACAGTCAGCATCGAGCGCCAGGATCGTGCAACTGTCACGAGAATTAAAGCGACCTAGCCGTAAACCATAGACCTCGCATCCCCTAAAGCGTGTGACGCAATTTGCGCTGCGTTGCGTACATCAAGTAAGAGGCGGCGCTACAGTGGATACATGTCGAACCGGTCGAGACGATATAGAAAGGAGGCGACTCGATGTGGGTCCGTATTTATAGGCGGTACTCTACAGATCCAAGCCTCGCCGTAACTGCACAGTGAGTTTATGTATCGGTCCTGGTTAGGATATACTCAGTTGTAAGCGGGCTGATTGATTTTGATCGGCTGATAATTGTCATCTCGAGATGACCCCAATTAGCTAAAGTATAACTTATCATCGTGAGTTGTAATGATGATTATCTTCAATGTCTAGTTTGTCTGTGGAATCTTTGAAAACTCTTTAGTAGAGTGGTAAGGGTACAGTAAACAAATGTGAATGATGTGAAGTTTTATTATAATTATATTTTTTTTAGTATTCTATGTGTTAAATGTACTAAAATCGTCCTTTGATGGATGGTTTTATAATAACCTCTTTGAAACCCTGAATTATAAAAATTGAAGTGCAAATTTATTTTAGGTTTATTGTAATTATTATTAACTGATTTATCGGTTAATTTAGAATTTTAACTTAATTTTTAGAAAATATTTCTAATGAATGTCTTTCCAATTAATTGCTCGTTTCTAATCGTCAACAAATGCCAAAAATAAATTAGTACAGTGTACATTATCCTCCAGTCATATAACAGTTTTATATTTTTGCTTAAAAACCTTCCTATACATCTAGAGATATATAATAATATAATATAATACTAGTATTCTAGAGTTATAGCGCAATATACGACCTCAAAAAATAGCTACGAGCGCTGTGCGTCGAATAGGTAACATGGAGCGTACCGTACAACCAAAAACGTTCTTTTCTCGAAATCACTTATTTCAAACTGGTGGGAAAGATAACTTATCAAATTTCTTATCAATCGACTTATTCGGGGGCTTTAGAATTCAAGATAATAGCAATATCCAGCGAATGAACCTAAAAAATGTATGAATTATAACAATACAAAATTGCTATTGCAAAATAAAAATTGATTTTTTTAAAACTTTTTTTTTATATTTTTCATTATTTACTCATTTTACACTTTTTTTATTGATAATCACATTCACATGATATTTTCGTACTTAAGGCACATTCTTTTGGTTTGTATATTTTAGACTTTTTTTAAGGATTCCAGCTTTTTCACCGTTTTGTGCGGTATCTATATCTGCGAGTTATTAAGTTTTTATTTTTATTTAAACTATAATGTTAAAAAATTCATAAATAATAGATTTGGTCACTTATTTTCACACTGTCCTGACTTTTTGCATTTTTATTTGAAAATATACCGTATAAGGATACCAAAATCGCTCGAAACTCAATTTTCCAAAAAATGAACGTTAGTCGTTTTCTCGGAACACACGTATATATATATATAGCGATCTAAAATGACTTTCTACAATTTTTTCTACTATGTCAAATATACCTTTCTTCATGAGACAAGTTTTATAAAGAATAATAAATAATTTCTTTGTAAAAAAGCACTTGAAAATAACTTAATTTACGCAACACTCCGTTTATAACTACATAGGGTGACTCGTTATACCCCGATACTTTTAAAATGGCGATTTCCAAGGTCAATTTATAAGTGCACTTTACTATTGGAACAAAACATTAAATATCTACATACATATTGGTTTATGCATTCTTTAATTGGACAGTAAACTTAATGCTGTTTAAATTTATTTAAAATTTTAATTTATTTAAAATTTTAATTTATTTAAATTTATAAGGACTATTGTATTTTAGTGGCCCGTTATACCCCAGTCTTTCCTATGTTGACTATAAATATAGTAAATTGGGAAAAAGGTTAGTCATTTTGTGCCCTTGGATTTAATAAACGAAACAATATTTCACACTCAGAAAATTACTATATTTATAGTTAACATATATCTATGCTTTCGTGGCGTCTCAACAAATAAAATATATTCTTCATTAAATTATATGAAATCTAAATCAGTAAAAATATGGGAATTTAGTTCTTTATTATGGAAAATTATAAAATCAGTGTATTCATACTGTATGAAAATTATATACGTTCATTGAAAAATTCTGCAACCTGTTAGTAGTCAATAACAGTTTTGAGTTTAATAACAAAATTGAGTTTAATAGCTAATTACATTCTTTTTTAAAGTTGATGATAAATAAAATAATAAGCATTGATGGCTCGTTATTTATATTTTACAAACTGCTTGGCAAAACCGTGAATCTTATTCTGAGTTGCTCTATAATAAATAAGTATTGAATATTTATATTGAATATTAATATTGAGTATCAATTCCGAGAAAGCACGACAATATAATATGGTGCAATTTACGACGGCGTTATCAATAAGCTGTATATGTATAATGTCTTCATTACTAGATTATAAAACTGTGAAATCTTATAAATCTCAATGTTTCACTTATCTTTTTTAATCATACATAAGTATAACTGAATAAATTACAAAAGTAAGTAACAGGTATAGAAAATAATTATGTCACAAACAAAATACAACATATAGAAATGGTTCAAACGTCATCTTGTCTCGTATGCAAGACTCGTCGGGGTTCATTCATCAAACTTTGATGGTATACGGATGCTTCACATCTTCGGTAAGTGCCGCACGAATGGAAATTTATTATTTTTTTTGTCTGTGTCTAAGGGCATTGCATTATACGCTAAAAAGATTTAATATTTTTTAAGAATTGTTGTAACATTTACTTCACGTAATTTGAAAACTAGAAGCAATGAGATTCTTTTAAATAGATCATGCGGTGAATCATAATTTTTTCGAGAGAAAGTTTTGAGTGTACGAAAATTTGAATATACAAAATGATTTTATTATATAATATAATGGGTAAATTATGTAATAGCAATATATCATAATTTATTTATATTTACTTATTGTAGCGTTCAATTATCAAGGACTGCAAGGGGATTCTAAGATCTGACCTTGATAAGAACCTAATTATAAGGATATATATAATTATGTATTATACTTAAATTTCAGAGGTTTCAGCTAAAGATTAGAATAAAAGCCACTCTAATCGTTGTCATTACGTACTAAAATCATAATGTTTTTATGTATAATATCGTTTACAATCGGGCTGCTAGAACTAGCAATTATCTTTTGAAAAATAAAGTAGACTCTTCAGTCAATTCATAATATTCATTTACACTGAATAAAGAAGATGTTCCGATATTTAGCTATACAAATTTTACTTTAAATAATACATCTATACTAAATCTGATTTAGATTATGCTGATTTAGAGTGCTAAAACTTCAGAAAACGATGTTTAAAGAGTACTAAATAAAAACCAGTTTTGACCATTGTCTTATTTGAGAAAGTCATAAAAATTCTAAAAATATTTAAGTAAGATGTGGTTTTGATATATCTTAATTTTATATGAATTATTTTATGATTTTTTTACATTGTGTTTAATATTGTATTAAGAAATACTAACCAAATATTCGATTTTTTATAATAGATTGTATGTAATTTCTGCTGTAATTTTTCCTATATGATTTTGATATCAGTGCACGTACCCACAAAACAAATTATGATCATCGCATGCATTTGCACACGCGGGCGAAATTCTCAATTCCGCGCTGCCCACTTTATTGCTCCATGATCGCGCGTGTCCATCACTAAAAGAAATCAGAGCACTGCGTCCATTGTCTCCGTCAGCGGCGACGACTTGTGCATCCGCCGATTTTTCGCCCAGCGATACTTACGCCAGATATACACTCGGCATTCAGGGTCAAGGATCGCCTCTAAGCCTGTCACATTTAAGGAAATCACGAAACCGGATCGTTGTTGCTCCGGTTTTCTCTCTATATGCCCGCGCGCGAGCGCGCTGTGTATGCAGAGAGACCAAATGATTGAGATAGCGGTTCGAATGTGCAGTCGCGAGCTTCTTATTTTATAAGCATGGATGACAACTTTTGCGAATACAGTGTTATGGGTAAGGCAACGCGTTAACTTTCTTCCTCCTCGTTTTTAATTGAATGGTGTACAGAGATTCAGCAAAGTAGGTAAATTGTTTTTGACTGGAAGTTCAATGATGCTGTTAAAATTTTTGATGGTGATATGTAAATTGCATTCACTTGCGAGAGAGTTTTAGAATTTGCTTAAAATATGTTGAAAATTTTAGTGTCGCTTCGGGGTTTTCGATTGATCAATGCGATATACCTAGAGAGATGTGACTTATAGTTTGCTGAAAATTGAACGTTTATTTTTATTTCTGTATATATGTATTGCTGGATTCAAGTGACCGTTAAGCTTTTTAATTCTATATTCGAATTGGTTGTAAAATACTATCGTTATTTATTATTCTTGATTATTTTCAAAAATTGGGAAGTAAAGTAAATAGAAAAATTTATCAAAATTCATCGTACCATGAAACACGCGTTATTTGCTACGCTTGATTGCGTTATCGCCTAATTGAATTAAAATGCGCTTATTAACCTTAATTTGCATTCATTAATAAAAACAAGTTTTATCTGTGATTTACAAAGTGACACGGGGAAAGCTTGGGAAAATATTATAGGATTGCACTACGTTGAAAATGTTAAAAAATTGAATAATATACTATTACCGATGATGTGTAAAAATACGATGCTACTAAGTATGTGTACCTATGTAAAAATGTAAAAATGTTACAATTTAAAAGTATATATCTGACTTAATGAAGCGCAAGCCATTTTTCAAATTGACGTGAACCATACTTTCTATGTAACAATTTTTGTATTTACATATTACTGAAATTTGTATAGCATGTATCTACTGCTGGGCATTATTTAGGAAGCCTAGACACTGGCGAATAACATACGTTTTCATTCAAAATATATAGAGTTACTGAATTGAGTAACTAAATTATTTTACTAAATTTTAAGGTTTTAAATGACACTTTTTAAAATATTTAGTACTTTATTGAGTAGAATACCACTTTCTTTATACTTTACTAAATAAAGTCTTAAAATATCTGTCTTTTAAACTGCAAACTAGTGTAAGCTATTAATGTCTCCGAGTATACATAATTCACAAAATTGAATACAAGCGTGCAATTTATCAACATGCTTTTAAAATTCTACTCATGGTTTAAGTAAAAGCCTAGCTTTAACAACTTCAAATGTTCAATTTAGCATTTGAGCCTACTGTACATAAGTCTACGCTCTTTGAATATATATTTTTATGGAATTCTGGAACTAGAATAAAATTTTAATATAAGGGCATGCAGATGAGTTATGCTAGAATATAACCCGCATACAACCTGATGAAAAACGAATTCATACATTTATTTTTTTAATGTACACCCTGCTGCAATGGATTCCTTCAAGAATTATTTAAATTTTATTGCCACAAAGTTATGCACATATCGTCTTATTGCACTATGAAGTTAGGTACGTCTCAACTTCTGTCTCGTCAATCTTGAAAGTACATGTGGAGTATAAAATGCACCTGTATACAACTTCATAGAGTCAAAATTTAAAAAATTCTTAAAGGAATCCATTGCAGCAGGGTGTACATATAGTTATTAACAAACAATAACAGACAATAAGCTTATTCGTCACAAACAATAAGAACACTTGTTACGATTGTAACAACATAATTTATTCTCTTCAGCTGCTTCATTTATTTCAAGACACTGCATAAACACTGTAAGGAGGTTCGAGCGGGATGGTCTGATAAAAAATAACATTTTGGTAAATACGTAACTGATTAATGTCTAATCTTTAATATAATCATGCTATATTGTACTACAGGCAGTACTGAAAATATATTTATAAAAGAAAATGATAATTTTTTTACTTACTACAAAACAAATTTTTTTTAAAAAAGAGAGAAAACTTTGAAAAATTATATAATATAAAGAAATGTTTTTCCAAGCTCACTGTAAAAATTTCAGATAAATTAGGAAGATTTTCGTAAAGATATGGTAGTATAAAAAAAGGCATGTATATTTTTATGCACAATACAAAAAATTTTTCATGAAAAAAACTTGACGATTTTTTACAATATAAAGAATTGTTATCTAAAGTCGTTGTAGATATTCCAAGCAATGTAAGCATTTCTTTGAAAAGGTATGGTAGTTAATAGAAAATTCGTGGGGCATTATTATACTTTTTTTAAAAAGCGTGCGCAGGGGGTCCTCGAAATTTGCCGTCAATTTTTTACATGATAGTACTCATCAAAATAAGTTCTCAAAAAATATTTTAGCCTATAAGGTTCCCTTTGCGACTTAGCAGAGTATTCTGAATTTTCGAAAGCGGCCAAAAAACGGTTATTTTGAAAATTCGAGGGAGCTTACATTAATACCAACTTGAACATACCAAAAAATTTTTTTTTCATATTTTTACGATCTTTAATAAAAAAAATATTAGATTTCCTTGGCAGCTCAATAGGTCACCCTATGGAGCTGAATATAAACATAAAATTTTGTGTTTTTTAGGTTATGTTCTATTGCTTGCTATTTTACGAAATCGATACGGATTTAGGTCTACCACATCTCAAGTTCTTCGTCTTTAAAAGACCTTTAATTCCTTTTTTGGTACGTTCAAAGCGGTTTTTTATAGCTAAAGATACAGCCTCTGGAATATAGACACCGTAATACGGGGTGAGGTTGGCCCGCGGGGCGACTTTAGTCCAAATTCGATTATCAAATAAAATGGTTTCCCAGTATTTAAGATATTGAAAAATGGGTTTGACCAATGACTTTTTCGATAAATCACGGTAGAAATTTAAAGAATCTACGTTATTTTTAAAACTTAAGTGCAAATTTATAAGTGTATGAGTCTTGCATTTCACAGTAAAAATATTTGTAAATTTATATCTTCTAAACTTTGTCTCGCCATAATGCTCAAGATTATGTAGAACTTATAAAATTTAATTTTTTTCGTTTGATATAACTAACGATACCAGAACAGCACTGCAATTTTTACCGTATATAGCAAAATGATGGCGAACTTATTTAAAAACTCACTTTGGTGACTTTTCTTTAAAACGCGGGTTGACTTTGGTCACTTGATTACAAGATCTAAAAACTACTAAAAGAAAGTAAGCACCCTTGTTTCTTATAGATTCTCGTCTTATTGATATGTATAATAGTTATAGCAATAGTTTAACGTAAAATTAAAAGAATTTTAACTTTTCTATTGCTTACTATAAATATATTATAGTTTGTAGGTACTGATGCGGTGATATTCATATTAAGGGGACAACACCGTGTTAAACCTTAAAAAACCTTTTTTTTTGAGTTTATGAAACTATTTATATTGAGAAGCAAACATTCTAAAAAAGAAATTCTATATCTACTGAATAGTATCTTTAATATAACCTTTGTAAAACCTAAAAATCTTAAATCTACATGTAACTTTAAATTACCGTTGTTAATACTACTTTTATTGGAGGAACTTTACAGCGAGTACGATTCTATGTGACATGATGAACAACATTTTTTCCGATGGCAATTTAATTCTTTTTGACATGTACTATAATTTAAGTGAAACATTATTTTGTTAAATATTGGTTCGTTATTATCATTAATTTGTAATTATTCATTAAAAAAATTTCCTTTAACATGACATTTAAAATCGTGCACGACGCAAAGCTCCTCCAATATATATATATATATATATATATATATATATATATATATATATATATATATATATATATATATATATATATATATATATATATATATATATATATATATATATATATATATATATATATATATATATTGTTGACAATGGTAATTTTATGGTGAATTGTAGGATCAAGTTTTTGAAGTTCTACAATGGTTAAATTTTAGATACGAGTATTATCAAGTATTAATAGTCAACAAAATTTTAGAACGTTTACTTTTAAATATAAAAAGTTTTATGAACTCATAAAAATATGCTTTTTACGGTTTTATACTGGTGTGTTCCCTTAAAGATAAAATTAACTACAGTGGTCTCGGATGCCGGCATTATAACAAGACACATTTGCAATATCTTTATCTTTATTATATTATTATATTAATATTCAAAATTATCATGAATTTCAGTTTTTTCATAAATTTTATAGCGCTTCTGTAATTTTGAATTGTACTTACGTTGCAATTTAGTTTCTTTTATTATGTTCTACTAATCCATTACACAGATACGTGTGTAACTAACGTATTATTTACGTTATTATGGATTTAATGGTACATTACGATACGTGTGCCCTAAATAGTTCTTTACAGCACGGCGTGTATTAGCACCCGATCGTAGAGAGGGCGCTAAACCCCGTACAATGAAGGACGACTTTTGACACGAGTATCGTATACTATTTTATAGCACTGCATGCCTAAATCCGCTGTCACGCCAAGCCGTGCCTTAAGAAGTCCAGTATTACACCGTGAGGTTAGCGCCCGAGCGTAGCGAGTATATGTATGTTTATGTTTATGTTTATGTATATGTTTATGTTTACGTTTACGTTTACGTTTACGTTTACGTGTACGTTTATGTTTATGTTTATGTATGTTTATGTTGATGTATAAGTATATGTATGTTTATGTTTATGTATATGTATGTTTATGTTTATGTTGATGTATATGTATGTTTATGTTGATGTATATGTATATGTATGTTTATGTTGATGTATATGTATATGTATGTTTATGTATATATATTGTACGTTTATGTGTATGTATATTTATGTATACGTATGTTTATGTATATGTACGTTTATGTATATGTATGTTTACGTTTATGTAAATTAATATTTACGTTTATGAATATGAATGTTTATGTATATATATGTTTATGTATACGTATGTTTATATTTATGTATTTTTATGTTTATATATGCTTATGTATATGTATGTTTATATATATGTATGTTTATATATGTTTATGTATATGTATGTTTATGTATATGTATGTTTATGTATATGTATGTTTATGTATATGTATGTTTATGTATATGTATGTTTATGTATATGTATGTTTATATTTATGTATTTTTATGTTTATATATGTTTATGTATATGTATGTTTATATTTATGTATTTTTATGTTTATATATGTTTATGTATATATTGAGTATAAATAAAGAATGAAAAATTGATTTTCGGTTGAAATATGTATTTTTGTATGAATTGTATATAATTTTTTCGCTTTTTAGACTGTAAATGTTGCACTTAATAATAATCTGAGTGATGAGTAATAATGAGTGCCTATGTTTATGCCCTGGAAAAATTCTTTAAAGAACGAAAGAAACATCTTTAACTCGGTATAATAATAATTTGTAATGTAAATTACACTTTTGCCGAACTTCTAAATGTTTTCATGATTGTTTGAAGAAAATTTTTAGTGGGTTTTTTTACGATATATTTACAGAAATAAAATAAAAAATTGGTTTCATAGACTTACAGCTATTTCTACTTTTACAGCATCTAAAACAGGATGGCGAAAGTCACCACACCCTGTGTAACTTCGGATACTCTGTTCTTTCTTTCTCGTAGATTTATAACATGACGTGCGATCTTAATGACTTCTTTGGGTACAGAATGAGTTTTAAAATATTTTGCGCCACCTAAATCATATAGGTCGGAATGGCAGAGCTATAAATCTTGAAAGTTGCCAAAGTTACCCCGTTTTATGATACTTTTGTGAAAATCGTTAAGTTGGTACCCCTGCAACTTTTCTCTCAACCCCTTTTGACCTTTAACTTTTAAGAAACATAGTTGAACATTCTAGAAAACAACGCACTTGGTTTGGAGTTGTGTAATTGACTTCTAGCATAACTATGAATATTTTTCCAGCTTGCTATTTTCACCAAAAGTAAAAGTCATACAATTGAAGTCTGACGTAATTTACGTGACGTATTATACATTACGGACACATCTGTGCATGTCCAACTGAACGCTGACATTGACACTTTTAATTTGAATGGTCGGAGAATCTTCGAGGATATTTCGATGAAAAGTTCCGACCGATTTAAAAATACGAAGAAATTTAGGTGACCAAACGGGAGACTGAAAAGTTGCGGTCTCTAATTTGGTCATCTAAATTTTTCCATAATTTTCAATTAAGCGTAACTTTTCATCGAAATATCTTCAAAGATGCTCCAACCAAATTACTCAAATTAATACTCTTAATGTTAGTTTTGTTTTGGACATACACAGAATTGTCCGTAATGTATAATACGTCACGTAAATTACGTCAGACCTCAATAGTATGACGTCTACTTTAGGTGAAAAAAGCAAGCTGAAAAAAAATTCACAGTTATGCTATAATATAAGTTCAATACAGAACAACAAACGAAAAGCATTGTTTTCTAGGATGTTTAAACTATATTTTCTGAAAGTTAGACCTGAAAAGGGTCTCAGAGAAAAAAGTTATAGGTGTACCAACTTAACGATTTTCAAAAAGTACCTATTTTCCAGAGGCTGTACCTTTAGCTATAAAAAACCGTTTTGAATGTACCAAAAAAGGCATTAAAGATATTTTAAAGACGAATAATTAGACGCTCGAAATTCCTTAACAATCTAAATATCGTCAAACGGGAACAAAATTAAAGCTAAATCTTTTCTGCAAAGCCTCAACCGCACGAGGTGTCGATCTTCTCATACCTATATGACAAAAGTCAAAGATTAATAACCTCGTTTACAGTTAAGTCCTCATTCCCTCAACAATCTCTTAAACAACGCGCCAAAAAGAAAACGCTTTTAATTATCCTCGTGTATACACAGTATGGAAACGGCTGCGAAACTTCCGAGGTCGCGACGCGGGGTCGTATAGAAAATCGCGAGGCAGATGCTCCTGAGAGAGACCAATCGCAGTATCTCTCAGTCTCTTTCTCTTCGCAGGATAATTTTTCCTTACCCAGAAACCTACCTTCGGCGCCGGAGGGACGACGACCTCGATTATCGACTGCGAGGTACCGGCGGCCGCGCGCAGGACTCGATTATAAAAGTAGCGAAAGTCAAAGGTGAGGCTCTTCGATGCGTTTCCACATCATGCACTTGTACGCGTTTCTCAACGATGTGGGCAGCGACTTTTCATTCACGGAGACGCAGACGCAGACGCGCGTGAGTCGTTGTGAAAGGAAAAGAGAGAGAAAGAGATTTAATAGCCTGGACAGGTGGAGGAGAGCTTGCAGATGCACGTCAATTTGCGGTATATTTGCAGTGAGTAAATACTAGATTGTTTGCGGCTGATGTTTAGATTTTTATGTTTCTCTGTTCAGGCGATTCGGAGTACAAGTGTTTGCCTCAGAAAGTGCGCGTGTTACGCTGAGCGAGAAGCGAAGTGGCATCGCGATTGGATGAGTTTCAATGGTTACTCGAGAATGCATGGAAATATGCAGCTTGATTTATGATGTTGAGGAGCTGTTTTAAATACATATCTGATAAACTTTAATGATACTTCAATTACAGTTGGAATTTATAAGTATATAATCGAGTATTACATTAAATATTACTTTCGACTATTAGGGAATAAATATACTATATATTAGTTTATAT
>OX424576.1:142512069-142612408 GCA_949152435.1 Gastracanthus pulcherrimus | reverse complement strand
TGGCGGTAAAGGAGGAGGCTGCAAGAAGATGATGATGATGATGATGGTGGGACTAAAAATGAAAATGATGGGTAAATACATTGCCTAAATACATTGCTTTTATGTAAATTACGAATGATGTTTTATAAATAAAAAACTCTGTCTGTAGGTATGATCGGTATGGCTGCAATGAAGGGAATGATAATGTCCGGAATGTCACTTATGATTTCCAAAATGATGCTTCTCATGCAACTTATGAGCAAGAAGGGAGGAATGTTTGGTGGCTTCGGTGGTGGAGGTGGTGGTGGCGGCGGTGGAGGTAAGTGCTTATTTTAACGAATATTATATAGCTTTACGATATATTAAAATTCAACAGCTGAATTTTATTTCATTGACCACAAGTGAAAAGTAGGGCCCTCCAATCTCCTATAAGAAGGCATTTTTAATCTAATAATTTTCGTGTATTTTGAATGTACGTTAGGTTATCAATAAAATGTAATTTTTAGCAGGGTTTCTAGCCAGAAACTGGTCAACGCCTCTATAATTCTTATACTATGATTGTCTCGAATACTTGACTTTTTTAAGTTTATAATTATGTGAAACAAGCAATAAGAGGGGTTCGTAAATTAAATTTGAAGGTAATAATATCGTCTTTCTTATAAATTATAGTCGTCTTTTTCAATTTTTAACAAATGTCAAATCATCCAAATCGATTAAGAAATTAATGTATAAAAAGGAGAGATAATGTTGGAAAACTTTTTGGGATGCAATTCTAACGTTGTTAGTCCTATCAGGCAACGACTGTTTGGAAAATTGAGATGAGATTTTTTTCACAAGTGTTTGGAAACTCTAGTCGAAATGTATGATACCTCAAGAGTTAGAATTTACATAAGCCATTTCTCTCCCTATATTGACAAATTACATTTTCACTAATTCTTTTAGAGCATTATAGTGTCATATAACCGAACCGAATTAACGTAGCATAAGGTTAGTAATTGCTTATACACTCAAGGAAAAGATTATCCGAGTTTTTGTTTATAATGATACGACTTTTGATATGGCCCAATATGTAGACCTTAACACTATTAGAATACAGTTCTTAAGGAGGTAAGAATTTTACTTCACAGCAGCGGATATTTATCTGATTAATTTGAAGGGGGGCATACCGATATAAAAATTGAGAAATAATCAAATCTTTAAATGTTGCATTCAATTATTTATAAACGTGTGCATGTGTAACTTTTCATCTCATCCCGTTGAGAGTTCACAATGACCCGGTATTTACTTTCATATCATTATGACTAAACGAATTACAGTAAAATATCATTTTATTTTAATGTCAATAAGGTGATAAAATCTCCGTAACAGATTAGACATAGTTCTTAACAATTCAGACGCAGTTCTTAAAAGTTCAGACAAAGTTCTTAACAGTTCAGATACAATACTTAACGTTCAAAATACAGTTCATAACGGTCAAGTCACAGTTCTGAATGGTTAAGATTCGGCATTTAACAGTCAGACACAATTCTTAACAGTCAAAACACAGCATTTTAAATTACATTTCTACCAAATATTCATCCAATTAATAATTCGTAATTTCTGCTATACAGTAAAACTTCCCCAATAGCTATAAACATTACGAGTACAAAAATTCGTAATTAATAATCTCCACTATCCTTTTTGTAACTACGCCCACCTATTACCTAAGAATGAAAATACTCTCGTACCCATCACGAGCTCACCTACAAACCTTGTTCTCCCCAACAAAACAAAAACAGGTCAGCTGAAAGAGATCGTGCTGCTGACGAAATCCGGCGGAGGCGGCGGCGGCGGCGGCGGTGGCGGCGGCGGTTGCGGCAACAATTGCGGTGGCGGCGGTGGCGGTCCTCCGCCCGACAGTTACGGAGCCCCGCCTGCCTCGGGCGGCAGCGGCAGCTACGACTTGGGTGGAGGCGGCGGCGGCGGCGGTGGCTGGGGCCGAAGCTTCGATCGTAGGCCCATGAACTTCGTCAAGGACTACATCATGCGGCCAACGAGTTCGGAGCCCGCGCTCCTCATGCCTCAGGAAGGTCAGTGTCATGTGTTGCTCAGTAGTGGGTCCTTTTTAAAAGGCAATTTTACCTGTAATGTGTTTGAAATTTAAGTAATTATCTTTTAACCGTGAGTTTTGTATAATTTAATGGAACAAAAGGCTTCTAAAATGTTTGCTTAATTTAAATAGTTTGTAGAAAAGGATATGTCTTAAACTGGAGTTTTCGTGTATTTTAAAGTAGGGTAACAAATTTTATACACTAAGAAAGCCATAGCGTAAAGTATCACGATAGCGATATCATAAAATTTTCGTAATACAATTTTTTTTAATTTAATGTAAATTTACATTATGTTATCCAGTCTTAAACCAAATTCTAGTTGAAATGAGTACGTTCAACATGTGAAAAAATGAATACTAAATTCCGTAATTAAAAGTCGTGACTGAAAAGGTTAATTAGGATGGTAGATTTTTTAATGCATGTCAAGTAATGCGTGAACCGACGTGACCGTTGATTTAAATTTTTTTTCTTGTAGCTATAGATGAACGAGTGGAAATTAAGCCATTGTCAAACGAAAAATGGAATCGAGAATCAACTTGGAAATACACGACGGAAACAGCAATTGCAGATCAGATGAAAGCTAGTCAAGATACAGAGAAACATGAAACGAGTACAGAAAGGGAGCAATTAGAGAACGCAAATATGTTGCGACCAATTTATGCAAAGGGATGGAGAAATTATGAATTGGCAAATGACAGGAATACGGAATATTTCGCTGATTACGATGTCAGACAATAATACTAATGCTGTACAAATACATACATATTTATTTATTTATTTATTCATTCATTTATATATTTATTTATTTATTTATTTATTAAAAGTGATTTGTATTATATGTTCAATCAAATTACTTAAGAAATACCAAATAGTAATTAAGGTTTTAATTTTTTAAGCAGGGAATTTTCATGGATTTTTTTATACTTATCATTGACAATTTAAGTATATGTGATGTAATGACATGGATATTGACATTTACATATATTTTTCATTGTTAAAATCAAGGATTCTTATTTAGTTTCATTAATATGTGATGTATTATGATTTTTATACATATATTTATAATAAAAATAAATAAAACTGAGTTGATTCTATTTTATTAAAAAATTCCATCTACAGTCATGTATCATTAAATAATGAATAGATTTGAAAATTTTTAATGATACAATTGTAAGGCACCAAATAAAAATTCAGTTAAATTGTATACTTATTATAAGAATACAATGATATTGAAATTGTTATAATAATAATGTACGGTATATTATTATTTCATTAATATATAATAGTACATTACGATACGTGTGTCGTAAGTATATGCCAGCTACAAAGAACGTATTATGACACGAGCATCGTATACTATTTTATAGCACTGCTTGACCTAAGTCCGCTGTCACGCCTATCCGTGCCCTAAGCAGTCAATTGTCACACCGTGCGGTAGAGTCCGAGCGTAGCGAGGGCGATAAGCATGGTACATTGTGACATAAGCGCAGACTTAGGTCACGCAGTGCTATAAATATGTATTAAGTAACTCTGGTAGATAATTATCCTGTTTTAACGGGGGTCTCGATTATTTAGCATGTCATACTATAGATAGATCTACATAATTCTAGATTATTTTCCATCAGGTAATTATTACTCTCAAATAATTGACAAAAAAATATCAATTTTTTGTACAATAATTATACGAAACTTTTATATAAGTTATTTAATTAATAAAACTTTTTAATTATATTAAAAAATTTATAATAACAATCTTTTTTTAATTAATAACCACGTATCTAGAGTATCTATTTCCTATAAACACTGTAATCAATTAAAACTAAAAAATATAGTAAATCGTTATAAATAACGATGTTATAAAAGTAACATGTTTACACAATTGGATTTTTACTTTAACTAGTATTACAAAACAATATTTATATATATATATACATCATCAGTTGTACATTTAAAGTTGCATCGGTCAAACAATGCCATCTACTCACCAGACCTTGAACCATCGTCAAAGTCAAGGTCACCTCGGACACGAAGGTCGCTGCACCATTTACCTGTTGCCAGTACACACTTTACCTACCTTACCGATCATCGGAATCGAGATCGGTTAACGAAAACCCGTTGCATCTGACTCCTTTCCCCAAGAGGAAAAGTAGCGCTATAAACTATCTCCATGATCATCCGCAATCTCTCATCTTTCAATGTACATTCGCTGTCATCTCATGTGTGACGAGATCGAGAAACTCTCCGCGGCCCGGAACGAATTTGCGCGGTGCGCATGTAACGGACCGACTCATAATATATACTCGCGGCGCGCGAGCACAAATGGCCGTTTCGAATTATGCGCGGCGACTAATTTGCCTCCGTTTATTTGCTTTTGCGCCGGAGCTTCTTCGGTTTTCTACGTGACAGAGTACAATATATGGGTGATTCTACTCAAATGGATATCCTAAGTTATTTTTTGAGGTGGCATTATTTTTTCTTTTTTTATAAACAGGCTATGGAAAAAATATTTTAATAAAAACAAAAAGTGTCAATTTTAAGTATTTTATTGGGTTATCAGACAAACTGAAGAAAAACAATGTTTGAAATTTAAAACTTTTTAGCGCAGGCTAGCCTGAACTACCCATAAGAACTTTTATAGCGAGACTAGCATTTATGTCTGAAACTAAATTAAAACTGTCGTTTTCTTTATAAATTATTTATATTATTTAAGTAAAAAATGCGGCCTATAGTCGAGTATAAAAAAAATTAATAAATACCTAAATTAAATACATTGTTGTATACGTATACGTACCGTATAATTATTATTATTTTTTACATATTATTTTTATTACAATTTTGTGGGTTAACACAAAGATGTGACCACCTTAATTTTTAGTTTCTAAAATTATATATAATGCTAATACTACATATATTCATGTATAATTACATACATAAATATATAAGAACAATTTGAGACTTATAAGGAGAGTCCACGACTTTTGGAAGACAGATATCAATGAAACGTTGTGAGGTGTTTTCTGGTAGCTAAAACTGAAAGCACCCGTAGTTTCGTTTAATGCGCTCTTGTTGTCAAGATATAAGCCATCGTACCCAAAATTCACATTATTTCAGTAAAGAATGGAACCTGTACTTGTGGCCATGACTTTACAAGTTTCTATGCTAGATAAACTACCCAAAAGTAATAAATAAAAGATGGAAAGAGTTTCAATTTAGGAATCGTTTAATATGAAAATATCAATCTAATCCAAAGTTAAGTTTTTTTGTTACCCATTAAAGATGGTGATTTAAAAAACACGAATAGTCAAGAAAATGTATCTCGTTTAAGTGCGTTAATTTTTCGTCTATTTTTTAACACCATTTTCAATTGGCAATAACTTTAGATTAGCTTTTATTTATTACTTTTAGATAGTTTTTCTAGCAAAATAACTTGCACACTTATGGTCACAACAAACGCACCATTTTTTACTGAAATAATGAGCATTTGGGAATATGGCTTTTATATGGACAAAAGAAGTCATTAGACGAGTCTATGTGTACTAGGTTTTATTTTTAGGTACCAGAAAACTCATTCTGAAGTTTCATTGAAATGCATTTTCCAAAGGTCGTGGGGATTTTATGTATTCTGAGTATAATATCATTCTTTAAATAGTACTAGTTTAATTCATAATTGCTTAGAAGTTTGACCAATTTGTTATACACTAGAATATTGCATTAGCCCATTAAATCCGGAATGACCATATCAATGTTAATTAGATTCTTGCCTAGAAAATGTACGAAAGGATTCGAATTACAGATGCAAAATATTGTTTTCGAAGGAGAAGCAAGTATTTTTCTTTTGAAAACAATATTCTTCATTGTAAATTTCATCCTTTTTGCATATTTTTTTAGGCGAAAAAACTAGTGACACTTTTTAGCTGAAAACCCAACCGACAGCAATTGGATCTATTCGGAAGTAATGATTATATAGGTTTCATTAAAAATAGTCCTGGAAAATAGAAATATCCTTTTTAGTAGAATCACCCGTATAGATGAGTCGAAGAGAGAATGTGTATTTTGCTTCGACACGTTGTGCTGCCAATTTTCTCCGCGCATAGACAGTGTGCTTTATGGCATGGTATATATGTTAATGGTAATGCGTGCTGAATTTGTAAAGAAAAATGAGATCTTTTATCGTCTGTAGTATGCATTTTCAAATTTGAAAAATGTTAATACTACAGGAAGAATAGGGCACTGACTGTCTGTCACCTAAGCAACGATATTTATATTCTCAATTCTGAGTAGTTTTTACTAATTCTACGTCATTATATTATTAATATAGCATAAGAAGAATGCACATAGGTGACCGGAATTACCCAATGACCGGCATTCGGGATTCTCCGATTCTACAACTAATATTACGAGTATACAATTATATGCAATTATACAGTGACACAAAAGCTTATAATGTAACATTTATCATGCGCAAGAAAGGTTCATTATAAAAATTGTCCGTTAAAAATAATGTATTTTCATGACAAAAGATTTATGAACAATTAAATCTCATATTCAATGATTTATAGGTAAACTTTAAATACAATAGCAATACAGGTCAACACAACAGTACTATAAACTGCTGACATGTGCTGCTGACATGTAACAATTTGGGAATAGTAGACATATTTTATTTTGACTTTTCTATCTAGTACAATTATTCTAGTACGATTGATTGACTCCTAAAATCATCAGATAGAATTTCTCAAAATCTTTATTTTGAAAATACGAAGAATTACATAATGGAAATTTCTTTTTGTTGTAGAAGCACTAAATCCTAGGATATTATACAAAATAAAAAAAAGCTTTGTAAAATTAGATAAATTATATTTGATCAAATTTTTCCAGAAAGGTAGACTGCAGTAGCCGTATATAAAGCGTGCGTAGATACAGACCGAGACTAGCTAGACACACTGCAACAGGTGCATTTGACCTGCATTGTTTACATGACTCAAGAAAACTAGACTGGAATCTTTTCTATTACTCTTTAAAATGTATCAAATGATGGTATACGACACTCAAATTATAAAATACGTTAATGATCTTTAATAAATTATCTTACAAGGAAAATACATTCAATATTTATAAGTGAAAATACTTTATTACTAAGTATTTGCAACTGACCCCAAAGTAATATTAAACCCAATTTATATTGTAATTAACTATATTAAACACATTGCATCGTTTCCTTAATTAAACTTCTTCTACATTCATGAAAAATCTAATAAACAAAGTCATTAATTACAAAAAATGAATAGAAAACATTGGGAAAAAGTATATACGCACATAACTTTATGCTATTATTTGCAATAACTTACAAGTCGAGGTCAACAGGGTCAAAAGCATCATCCATCTTTCACGCCTACTTTTGTTAGACTCCGATCTCGTGACCTGAATTTTACACCTGTACGTGTGTGTGTCCACCTCGTGGCGTTCCAAATATATCAGTCATTAATAGGCATCTCGCGTTGTCTTTTCGGGCACTGCCATCTGATTCGATGCGAAGTAGCCGCTGCCCCGTATAACGGCACAGTCCAAGTATCTGCAAGAATTTAAAAGGCTTGAGAATCTCTCCGGAGTCTCAAGCTTCGCAGCACGCGATTCGCTTTCTTGGGCACTTAACAAGGCTCTAGTTCCTAATAAAAAAAATGATAGAGGAAACGAGGATGTAACGAACGCTCGGCTACGTTATTATTGTCATTACGCAAGGTGGATCGAAGTTACGTGCGCAGTGCGAGTGTACACTTGGCCGGGGCATTGTCTACAAAAATGATCAATGGACTTTCGTTTTCGGAGTGCAAATTCTTTGAATCGGCGTATGGTTTAAACTAAATAGTTTGAAAAGCTTGAAAGTGAATCAGATTTAATATCTGAACTCTAGGTAGTACAATTTTACAAGTGTGATTTATGTACTATATTTAAAAAACAATATCAATATGTTAATGTTTGCTCAAGTTCAATTATTCTGAAAAATGAAAAATAATAATTTATGGAATTGGTGAATACCATACTTGTTACGAAAATGACCATTTTTCCGTCAGTATAAGTTATTTAAAACTCTAAGCGATAGGTATAGTTTTTAATTTATATGTTAAACGTTCGAATGACTTTCTACAAAACCTAACAGTAAAATACGAGTTTTATTTTTTGCATTCTAATACGTGTCCTACAATGTAGTTAAACTGTACATCTATATGTGTGGCACATTGCTAATATTAATATTTTTGCATATTTTTGTTATAAAAAGTATTTCTTAATTATTTTGTACTATTTCAATAATAGTTTCATACTTTTAATGACCTATTATTGGCTATATTTTAATATGACTTATTGTTGTCTACATTCTAAATAAAAATATTCCTAAATAGTGCAGGTAGTTATAAGTAGATATAAGTGCATGTCAAATTTATTGTATTATTTCTAAATTTGATAATTTATAAAAATGGGATCTGAATATGACGAATACAACCTACTAAGATACCTTTTCCAAAATAGTTTTACGAATAATTCGAGCAAACTTTAGATTTTATAAAAAATCTATTGAAAATATTAAAATTTTAAAGATGCTGATCCTACGAATCGTATCTCTACATTTGTTTAAAAATGATCGAAAACAAAAAGTCTCTTACGTATTTTATTTAAAAAGCGTAGTATTCTTTAAAATTAAACGTAGCACAAAAATAATATAATATGATGTAAAAAAAATTTAAAACATGTTTAAGATTCCACCACTTCTATAAAACTATTTATGAAACTCCGCAATTAATGCGTAGTTAGTTATACGTGAGGTGCAATCACGTTTTTCCCATTCATCAACTAAATGCCCACCTATAAAATATATACATGTATATATTAGCGAATGCTCTAGCACCAGCTAAATCGGCACTATAAC
Source organism: Gastracanthus pulcherrimus (assembly GCA_949152435.1). Taxonomy (NCBI): domain Eukaryota; kingdom Metazoa; phylum Arthropoda; class Insecta; order Hymenoptera; family Pteromalidae; genus Gastracanthus; species Gastracanthus pulcherrimus. Next base: position 142,603,417 of record OX424576.1, on the reverse strand, counting down.
AATATTCCTGTCATGAGAGTGCGTGTTCGATGCGTCATGCTAATCGCTATGAAATTCCGTACAAGCCGCCGCGCCGTAAGATAGTTGACACACTGATCGCTTTGAACTCGGCACATACACTCATTTCCCTCGATTTCTCATGAACGGGTTTTCCATATGACACTGACAATGTATGCTGACAAATGCACACGTATACTTGCCACTATCCCACACATAAATACACGTGGGTACATTGTACACTCACACACACATGTACATACACAAACGCGTATGAACATATACTGCATGTACATTTACACACGCAATCCGCAGTGTATTAATTCCAAATATACATACACAAATAAATAATATATGCTAAGTATGCTAAAACAATTTATTTTTTAGATGTTCTAAATGGTACATTGTGTACCAAGGGTGAGAAGTGGGCCTTTTTTGATCGAGTGTGAGAAGGTAAGTGCGTACAGTGAGCCGGAGACGAGCATACTCGTTTTTGTTCGGTATACTTTTGATATATGGAACTTTGTTGAAAAAGAATTTTTTTCGTTGCTTAAAATGTCCTTTTATATTATATCGTTTCTCATATTGTAATATGAAAATAAATTATATAAATTTTTATATTTTAGGGACATATTGATGCATGAACCACAGTTAAGGTTTATGTTCTGACAGAAAAATAAGAAAAAATTACTTACAAAAATCCGTTCAGACCAACTTTACCCGCCGATAAAATATATTTGAAAATTACATTTTTCTCAAAAAATACGCATCAAATTCAAATTCCCTTTTCATGGTACCTTACTATTTATTTACGGAAAATAAATAATGGAACAATCGAATTTTTATATCAGTATCAAAAATAAGCATAATCAAGTAATTGCTGATATTCGATTAAGGTGATGTTAAACCCTGTGTTACTGGTAAATACGGAGAACCACTTTTTTCATTTATTTTTCAATTTTAAGAAAATATCTGTATGGAAAGTTGTTCTTTGTGATTGGAACAACAACTTTCCATAGATATATTTACTCAAAATTGAAAATGAAATGAGAAAAGTGGATCTTTGTATTTGTGGGTGACAGGTGGCTTTAGCATCACCTTAATGTAAAACCGAATTTTTTTAATATATTCATCGACAGGTAAAGTAAGTCTGATGCATTCACTAAAAATTAAAAAAAACTTTTCGGCAGTTCACTACATAAAAATAAAAAATATTCATTAAATATGCTGTATGTCGTGTAACAAAAAATACACTTATTCTTAAAATTAAAAATTCTTTTTACTTGTAGTGTCAATTTTGGCAACACAGGTGCACATTAAGGTGGTTCAAAATTTTCATTTTTTCGAATTTCTTGATGAATGTAATAATTTAAAATAGTGAAATGTACGGAAAAAATAAAAATCCTGTTTTTGTTATTTTCAGATTGAGGTAGAAACCTCTAAATGACTCTAAATTTTTATTTTCTACCCTTTAAAAAGGCTACAAGAAGTAGAACTTTAGCACCTCCTAAATCTTGCTAAAGCCTGCTAAAATGTGCTATAAACAAATAAAAGCATCTAATCATTTGACTATTTTTCTTATAACCCCTTTAAGGGGCAGAGAATAAAAAGATAAACATTTTTCTTTAGAAAAATGTTCTTTAACGTAATGTTAGAGGTTCCTACATCGATCTGAAAACACACGTTTTAGAAACTTTAGGTATAAATAAATACATGCTAAAATTCTTTTAAAAATTCGAAAGAGAATTTTTTTTCCATATATTCCACTATTTTAAATTATTACATTCAAGAAATTCGAAAAATCACCCTAGTGCACATGCATGAATTCTCACACGTACGTGAATACTTATACGTACTAATGCAATACGCTCGCAAATACGTTGACAAACAGAATACATACGCGCAACATGCATACAGGAACATGAAATCACATGCTCGATGCGCACCAATACACACAGATACACCGTTATCCACCAGACACATAACCCACTGCTAGATCTTCCTACCGATCGTCGGAGGTAAATATAGGCGCGCTATACACCTGAACGCTGAACCTGAACTTGACCCTATCGCCCAAGGAGAAAATGTATATATATACGCAGGCGCTCCGCGGTGAAAGTTTTTATCGCGCTCGTGTATACGCACAGCCCGGCTAAAGGGGGCCAAAGCCAATCCAGAAATAGTGGGAAATACCTATACAGGCAGGAAATCGACCGCATGAAGCGCGATCGTTCACTTTCCTCCGCGCGGAAGAGCGAGCGCGAGCCTCGTGAACTCGCGCGTCGCTCGAGTTTACGTAATTACGGGCATTTTGTTGCTCCTCGCGCTTAGACCACGCATAGGTAGTATTATATGGACTCACGCGCGCGCGCATACCGGACGATTAACCCAGTTTTCGAGACTCCGTGTGCGTGTAACGAGCGTAAAACGAGACCTGCGTCGCGTGCACGATACAACGTGAAATTACGCGGGCGCGATTGTGCGTGCATGCGCGATGAGTTATTATTGTCCCCGCTTTGGGTTGGAAGGTTTATGCTAATTGAAAAATTCCCATGCAGGAGGTTTAGAGAGTGGACCGCGTCGAGCTGCGCGCGAGAGCTGAATGGAATTGGCGATGGGTTCTTTTTATTGTTTGAAGGTGGTGGAGGGGTTTCGAGAGACACGGATGAGTGGAGAGGTTCAGAGAATGAGGTATATTGAGCGCGTTTGAATTGACCTTTGAACTTGAAGTTTGTGGGGAAGTGTGTGCTGGAAGTCAAGGATTTAGCATTGAATGAAGTGGTATAAAAGAAAATTAAGTGGCTTTTACTTGTAGTGTTATTATTGTAATATATGAGTAACCTGCATGTTCTATCCTCTCAAAGAACATAGCTGATGTAGGACATAATGTTAAAATATAAAAAAATGGCAAGGAAAAATATTTTTTTTCATTTGTTTAAACAATTTTTGTTTGAACAAATTAAGAAATATTAATTTTCTTAAAAAACTAACAATGGTAATAGATTTTATAGAAAAAATTACTAAGCAGGTGATAGTTTCATGTATACAAAAATATTTTTTATGTATTTTGTAAAAAGCTTCAATGTAATTGCATACTTTTATTTTGATATTATTTAGAAGCCGTTTACAATAATTTAGAAGGAATTCTTGTAAAAGTAAATAAGTGCATTCCGTATTATCATAAAATATTTTAGGCTGAATTTAATATATACCTGTATATATTAAATAGGCTGTATACCACTATAACCTAAAAATCGCAACTTTGACACGATTTTTAGGCTCTCGTCGTATGAAATATTGTTCGACACTGATGGGTATGTTGGTTGTTTAGCGCATGGGACGTTCTTCTCCTGAGCGAAGCGAGAAGAAGAAAAGTACTATTATAAATTGAAATTATTGCTAAGAGACCTTTATTTATTGATATAAAGTGACTAGTTAACAAAATGTTGAGATTTCAATAACTCAATAGGTGAGCATCGTTATTTTTTATATACTTTCCAAACAATTTAAAATAAATGCTTTCTCATCCTATAATACATATTAACACACGTATTATGTTAAACTGTGTCCTGATTCACTCGTGAGATACCTATTTTAGTTTTTTGAGGTCAACGTCACCTTAAATTCAGAAGTTAGCTGGCTTTTCGTGAAAGGAATAAAGATAAAGCATAAATTGAAAATATTGCACATGAATATTTAATCTCATAATAAAATTCATGCAATATCAACAAAGTATTATAAATAATTGATTTAGTATGCAGAGGAAACTACTTTGCTGGCTAGACTCACTGCAACTTGTAGCCTCAGTGAACAAAAAACGTAGACTTTATGTTCTGCTTACACGCACTCTAACTCTCCAAACCTTCACTTAGTAGAACTAAAGCACCGATGCGTAACGCAACCAAAATGTATGGTTGTCACTAAACGGCGTTTAAACACAATATTTACGTTACAATACCAATTATGTTTACTTAATATTTTCCATAGTAAATACAAATTTAATTTCATGTATAATTTATTTTAATAATTCGAAAAAAATATTAGACAAATTCTAATGTCTTATTTTATTCAGCAAAATTATTAAACAAAATTTTAGTTATTAAAATTATTTTCAACTCGCAGTATTATGCATATTTGTAAATATAAGAAATAAGCCACAATAAATATGTAATTAGTAGTATAGACTCACGAGTGATGGTAGAAAGTTGTTAGCTATTGCATTCCAACCCATCGTAACCATGCATTCCACTTATCGTAGTTCACGTAAACAATTCAAACTCATAAATCAATTATATAATTCTGTTTATATGGCGCTTAAAATCATAAAATATCTTTTGCACTCGCAATAATATGCAATTAAAAAATTATCAAATAATTATGAATAATACCATGCTCAAGATAAATCCTGCTTGACGAGAAAGCACCTCGACAACACCTAAAACATTCAGCATTTGCTGTCGCCTTTTATCCATCAGAGAAAATGCTCGTTTCTTCTTAATTTTTTGTCACAGTTAGCTTGTTTAAAAGGACAATAACCTTGAGATTTTCCGTGAAATGGAAAAAAAGCTTAAAAACTATCCGACCTAATTTTTGCAATCGTAAAACCCGATGAGCATCGGTAACTAGAAAACTTGGTTCATTCGTGGTTCCATTACTGTACAGAAACAGCACCGTAAACATCTGACTACATAGAAGTTGCCCAAAAAGCTCATTTGTCGCCTCGAGCACGAAATAATAGAGCAAGAATATCCAAAAGAGACTTAATATAATACATTATACGCGCTAAAATGCAAGACTTAGCGGTTCAGATTTAGTCGTTCGCAGAATGTACAACACTTCTTTTTTCATACGGATTCTTCACTAGTCTTTCACAAAATTTAGTATATTTCAAATTTTGTTGAAAAGATTTCTATATTTTATAAATATTATGAAAAAGTGCGTTAAAATGCGTTAATAAAAACATTTACTTAAAAAATATTGATCATTTATTGACTTAAAAAAATATTTATAAATGTTGTAATAATAAGTCATGAGCAAACCTTAAAAGAACCAGGTGATGTTTTCACATGTTATGACATTTGACATAATCATTTAATTGAATCATCTAATTCAATAGATTATGTTCCTCACATAATAGAATTACCTGATCTGATCACCTACTGTATTATCTGATTAATTATTACTTGATTATGTCGTCTGATTTATCACCTTTAAATATAGTTACAGGAAAATCTATATAGCTTGACGTCTTTAACATTTATGCAATATGTTTTTCATTAAATAGCTAAAAAGCTAAAAAAAGCTAAAAAGTTTTAGGTAATAAATTCGATGATAATCAATTTAATCACTTCATCGTGTGATCTTTTTTATATTAATACATATCTAGATAAGAAAGGTATGTTTAGTAAAAACGAATATTACAAAATATATTTACAACAAAGAATATCACTTACATAACCATTTATATCGAAGGATAAAAAAAATACAAAAAGATATAAGATACATACGTATCTGTGAAAAATTAAAGTATCTATAGATACAGTATATATCTAAAAAACTATTGTACCAGTTCCTACCGATACTTTTACTAGTACTTGTATTGATAATAGTATCTAGTGCCAAAAAGTATCTACATTCAAGCGTATTTACCTACTTTTTAATAAAAGTATCGGGATACATTTAATTGTGATTTTTTTAGATACAATATCTAAATACTTTTTATTTAGATACAGGTTTTTGAAAGAAGGTACTATATACATATATATATATATATATATATATATATATATATATATATACCTTCTTTCAAAAACCTGTATCCATTTTGATGCTAATAACTTTATTGTCAAAAGTATTCATCGATTTATACATTAAAACAAAAGAAAGTTTAGTTTATTATTTTTGACTCCTTATATAGTATATGTACATTTCGTAAAAAAATATTGTCCATGTCTAATGGTAAGATACTATTAATATTGAAATTATAAATTAGAATCGGATAATATTAGTTAACTCGATAATATAACGAAAGCCAAAAATAAAAACCCAATTTTTTACTTTGACCTGTCAATATTTCTTCTCTTTTCGACTAAACCTCCTTACCTTATTACTGAACTCCCCAATTCATACAAATCCACGAGTATTCCCAATCTTCCAATCGTACAGTACTCCCGTAAGCGCGTAAACTCGAATCCACACGTATATACATTAAATCCGGCCACAGAGCGCAAGCAGCGAGTAACCAGCCAAGCCAACCGAACCTCGATTCTGGGTCAATGGAATTCAACGCGCGGGCCGCGTTCGCGCGTACGCACGTTCGCGCTTGGCTCTCCTTGACTTTGACGACGCAGGACCGTGATGTTTTTAACGCTTCATTACCATCGTCGTCGAATCTTCCGGGTGGACAGCACTGCGTTGTATAAACTTTTCTATTTCCATGGGGCGCCTCGTTTGATTTATAGGCAATGCGCAATGAACGATGTGCAACGTGAAAAGTGGACGTTGTGATTTTTTAGGAGCTAACGAACAGTGACCTGCGTGTCTGATTGGGGTTTTTTTTTCACGCTGGTGATTGAGATAGGATGATTTAGTCTCAAAATACCTACGTCAATATTTGGTCGGTAAAAGAGGATATAAGATTCTGTTTTACAATTAAAATAAGATGTATCTGTAAAAACTATATTATTCGTTCAATTTCATGTGGAAAAAATGGAGTTTGGTGTCATCCCTATTCTCTTACTCCACTTCTCAATTAGAAGTAATTGCTTAGTATAGAAATATTTTTAAATGTTTTAAGAATGCAGTTTTAAACTAAAAATTTATTTATTTAATTACTCATATAAAAATATTTACCGTAACGGACCCAGTTCTTGATTGATATCTAGTAGTTGTCTCAATTAGTGTGTTTAATTTGAATTATCTCTGTCAATTGATAAGAACAAATAATTTACTATTTTAAAATATGCATGGTTAAATTTAAAGTTTTTAATGAAAACTGTTATTACGCAAATAAAGGATGATCAACAATTGCCTCTACCTGATCAAGAACTGGGCTATGGCAATTTAATAATTATTCTATTTTAGTTTTTATTGGGAAAATGAAAATTAATTAATAAAGAATCATTTAGATCATAGTTGACAATAGTTTTTTTAATTATAAAGAGGTTAAATCTAACAGTAAATCACTCCTAAAGTATAATTTGAAATAATTGCAGTGGACTAGCAATATTAAATTAGCACGATAGTATTGTAGGTAAAATGCCTGCATACCTCAACGCCTCAGAACAATGACACGTACAAATTATGCCAAGTTGTTTACATTATTAAAGTGGTTATGTATATGGTTTTGTATAACGCGAAGCGGAATTGAACGGTATAAGAAGTGTAATTATTCGCAAGAGTATATAACACCTAATGCATTATTTAAGAAGCCAAATATACAATGAATAAGTATGCGACAAAATGCTAGTTTACAGATATTTAGCAAAATCGATATAGTTTATTAAATAAAAACACTGCAGATTATTTTTCTAAGAAATGATCCATGAAATTAAAATATTTTGTAAAGATCTAATGTCTTTTTCATAATATATTTAATATATTTCTTAATAACTTTTTAAAATTTGTATGCATTTGAATGGTGTGGATCAAACTGTTAATATTCATTTGGTTCCACTGTTAGCACTAAAAACTTTGAATATTACGTCAACACAGTAAATTGAAATATTTAAAAATTCATTTCGTTTGTAATTTTATTTTATTAAAAAATTAGAAAAAAATAGATTTCTAATGAATGACTTGATATTTTTAAACTAATTAAAAATGAAAACTGGTACTATATATCTTCTTTGTGTTTTTATTTATCTGAGACATTTGTAACAAAATAACTGGTACTATTGTATACAATTTAGAAACGATTAATCGAGAATATAACATGTTAACATAAAACTATGTAGCGAAAACAGAAAATTTGAAGTTGGTACGCGAGGAAAAACATTTCATCTCATCGAAACATAATGTATACTTTTTTCCAACTGTCGTTCAAGGTAAACGCTCGAGAATGTTACTAAAGTCCGGTCGTCCCTATTTGCTCGAACTTTCTCAGGTTCCTCAAAATGAGTCGATGCGCCATGGCGGGTGAACGACTTTCGACGTGATTTTCGAGAACGAATACTCTCGCGTGGCTTTAGCTTTCACATGCAAAACTGTTTGAATTCATCGGTCGGTTGTAAACGATTTATTTTATATTCTAAAGAAAAAGTATCCTTACTCCGGTTGTACGCAAAGATATCGGTAAAACTGTACACGCTGAACCTGTTGGATGGCGGCAAAAAAGTTTACTGTGTGACTAGCAAAATGTTTCTGTGAAACTTAAAAAAAATCTGGTTTGTGCGCTACTATATATTATAATGTTTAAGATTGTAATTCAAAATGATGCAATAAACACAATCGAAAAATGACTTTTCTATATAACAATTAGGGTGAATATTTCATAAAATTAAAACATTTTTTTTAAACTGCAGAAACTTATTATAAAAATGTAGCCATTTAACTAATAACACTAATTATTCAATAAAATAAATAAATATTAAACGATATAAATACATCATGTATGTATGTACATATATTATGTTATTATATTGATTTTATAATAAATTTTTATTGTAATGACACTTTCTTACATAAAAAAGTATGCCGTTTTGAAAAGTATAATGAAAATATTTTGATGAGATTTCTTATCACTGCATTCTTGGAAATGTAACGACATTTCAGAAAGTGACATTCAAGTTATTCTAGAAAGTAAAAAAGGCCCTCCTGCAATCATGTTTTTAAGTATACATTTTCGTGGAAAGTAGAACAAATATTACTTAATATAATTAGAGAGTAGATTTATATCTTTAATAAAAATGAAAGTAACTTTGATTCGAAATAAAATGTTTCAAACTTGAATTATAAATTATTTTGATAATAATAGAAATTTCCGCTAATCCGGAAGGTACTTATTATATCCAAGTAGTTTACAACAATTTAGCAACGACCCTGGTAGAAATGCTCACCAACGATTCGCCAATCGTTGGCCAGTTTTACTAAGGTTGACCAGTAGTTTCACTAACCATTCGCCAACGAACCCACTTATTTTGAAACGCTTTTCAGCCCGTCGTTGGCCAACGAATGCTGAAAATTTGAAAACAGCGAAAAGCACTAAATTCTGCTTAAGCAAGCTATGTAAAGTGTTATGGTATGTTATCCAATCAATAAAAAGTCATTATACGAGCATAATTATATAGTTTACTTCAAAAATTCACATTTAAATATATGTACACTTAATTCAAATTTGAGGTTAGGTGTAGTAAACTAATTATTTAGTTTACTACCCTAGCGGAAGACATCTTGTATGCCAAAGTATGTATGAGTTATTTAAGTTTGTCGAAATTTGCCAAAGTATTCCAAAAATGTGCTAAAACGGCCAATTGGAAGACATTTGGTGTACTCTAGCAAACTTTGTCAAACTCTAGTAAACTTTTGAAAACTTTGGTAAACTTTTGACATTAACACAATTTCCACTAGGATAATATATTATAATTTACTATTATAATTAAGTATTAAGTATAAAATAAAAAATACTTTTTATCAATTCTATAGTATAATATGAAAACATTGGAGGTTCGATGGATAGTAAAAAATTATACCAAAACCAGTAGTTGCGAGAGATATTTGGATGCTCCGCAACTCAAGACGCGCTCTTCGTTTGCGCGAGAAGCGTGGGTAGACACAATATACACATATACATTGAACCATTCGTAACCATAATCCTACTTTAATTAAAAATTTAATTATATTTTACAATTTCATAACAGCATATGCGCTATTATTTTTATCATTCAGTGGTTTATTGTAAAATATACGTTTAGTGACGTACATTTAATGATTTAATTTATAATTTGGCAATAAAATTTTAGAATCACAAATAAAGCAGTTGTTGGCGAACCGTTGGTCAATTTCAGCAGTAAGTATTGGGTAACGTCATTGGCGAACCGTTGACGAACAGGCCATCTCGGTTGATCTATTTTCTACCAGGGGAATTACGTATTCATTTCAATTCAACATTAAACCAGCATATTTGTTCAAGATGTTCCAAATATATATACATTGATTTGCCACTTTCTTTCGTCAAAAGTTATGTGAAACTCTGCCCTTTAAATTTAAATCAACTGTGTCACATGTGTTTTCATTCCCTACTTTTGCCCAATCATCAAAATTCTAAAGAACAGCAGTTTTAGAAAGTAATCAACAATGCACACTCTCGATACCTGCTCCTCTAATCCAACTCCATTACCATAATTTTTTACAATACCGCCGTCAATGCAGCGAGAAAGTACAAAAGGTATTTTAATACGCCTTTTATTTCGTCCTGAGCAAAAAAGAAAAGTCTCAAATTATGTAGACTACGGTAAAAGTAATGTCAGCGATCACTATGGTTCCTTTTTGAAGCGTCTTCATTAACAATCCAGTCTCGCTCTCGTTGTACTATACCTACAAAAAAAGTCAGTTGTATCCCGTTAAGCATTGTGAAGCCATCAGAACACTATCCAATTGTTTACGCACATTGGCATATCCCATTCTTACGAACTAACCAACTCTTCCGCATTTAATTATCATCCTCTGCAATCCGACATACAATTCGCTATATTTTCTCATCCTAGCAAAGATTGCTTTGTAGGTATATATATACGCCTGCAAGGTGCAGTGGTTTTTCAATGAAAGACGAGTTGTCGTGCTCGAGCGCATAATAATTGCGCGCGAATGGTTTCCGCGGTTTTCGAGAAATCCGCAAAACGACACGCGCGCTCCGACTCTGCACTTGTATTATATTGCTCGGTTGGATCGCGCGGGGCTTCATCGCCCACAGGCCTGTGATTGACGATTATACCGTAAAACTGGTATTTTCTGATGTGTTTGAATGCATCCTGCTTCTTGGTGTGCCGGTGATTATCGACCAAAACAAGCTCGTTTAGTTATTTTCTTTCTGAGGTAGGATTCATCCTGCCGAACAAAGCGTTATTAAGGATATGGAGTGATAAAGGTTTTGTAAAATAGGTTAAAATATATAAATTAATTGATGAATGATGTTATTGATTGCTAAACATATTTTAAATTAAAAAATAATAGATTGTGCAATTAGTGCAAGCAGGTGATCTGCGTCGAGTGTGAATTTTTTTGCCCGAATAAAGCGAGGGCGACAATAATAGAAGTGAGTGAATCTTCCCACGCTTGAAGTTCTATCGCGAAATTCAGGCGAATGTAAGCAAATGATTAGCTTAAGTATGTAAACTATTATTTATATTAGAATTTATTTTAATTTGATTATTAATTTATATATAATTTCATATATAATGTAAATGAACTCGTCCCGTATATGACGAAATCACAGAAAAAAAGTACTTTTTTGGTTCCAGAAATCGCAAAAAGAAATTTGAATGATCGGGTCTCCAAACCTTTTCTATCTTGTATTAGGGGCCAAAGTATGAAGAAAACGCGTTTGAACAATGAAAATTGACCATGTGACTATGTTTTTCTCGTAAATTAGGTGTTTTTTACGGTTTTTTACATATAGAAATAAAAAATGGTTTTACTGCGCCGTTAATACCTGCGCACACAAAGGTGGAATTTTTTTTATAAAATATATAAAAGTAAAAGAATAGACCTTTAATTTAAGTTTTTGTTCGTTGAAAATGGATGTTCCGGTGCAAATTTATGACCAATTGAAAATAAAGTAAGAATTCGTTGAAAATAGGGTAAAGACGGATTTTCCATTTTCAATTGGTCATAACTTTGCACCGGAATCAATCAACGAACAAAACTAAAAATAAAGGTCCTTTCTTCTACTTTTATATACTTTATAGGAAAAAAAATTTTCCGCCCGTGTGTGCAAAATTATTAACTGCGCACTAAACCATTTCTCTTTCTATATTTAAAAACCCGTAAAAAACACCTAATTTGCCTGAAAACATATGGCCAATGTTTACTGTTCAAATGCGTGTTTCATCATAATTTGGCCCCTAAAATAAGATAGAAAAAGTTTGGAACCCGGAGCATTAACATTCTTTTTGCGATTTTTGGACCCAAGAAAGTGCATTTTCTCTGGGATTTCGTCATATAAATAAATAAATAAATAAATTCATTATTATATATAATCATATAAGATTATATATAAGTTTTTCTTTTCGAAATCGAAAACATAGATGCTGTCCGCACTTTTCTGCGTTTGTGTTTATCAATCAAGAAGAAGCTTAAATTGAAGCCATTCTGTTACATTTAGCTCAATATTTACAACATAAAAAATTAACTTATCAGTTTAACTTATTTATACTTTTTGACCTTTGTAACTCAATTAGTATAGATAGTTTCACTTCGGACATCGGCGTGAAAATAAAAGTAGATTTAAAGTTTAGAGTATACATTATGCGTTTTAAATAGTTCGTTCACTGACATTTTGTCCGATAAATTTATTGATAAATGCCTGTTACTTATTTTAGCAAATGAAAGCTGTTAAAATTTGTTACGTTACATCTTTTTAATAGTATATTTTCAACTAATAATTGTATCTCCCAAATATTTTTATCATTTAATTTGTACATAGCGATGGAATTTTTAATAAATTTATTCTAAATCCCTACTAATGACATTCGGATACATTTGTACATACTTTAAAAAAAAATTATTGACAGAGTAGAAAATACAAAGTTTTATTATCACTAATAACGTACTAGAAGAAAGCTAATTTCCCCTATTGTCAGCACATTTAGCGACGTAAAATGAGTTTACTACAATATTTGGAGTTCTGATTATGACATTATATACTATTATTTTACATGCTTAATGCACCTATAACATTTGGCAGCACGGAAAATTAAATTAGTGAAGTAAGACTTTCGAGTACCCTGTATACTTGAATAGTGAAATAACAATTAACTGTTTTTAACCAAATCCTAAATATCATAACATAATTGTAAAACTACATAAGATGACTGTAGATAATAAAACGGAAATTGCTTCCAATATAAATTATTCATGCATTGCTTCCTTACCAAAACTTACTATTCATGTAAAGAAAAAGTTATCCTTTAATATCAAAACGATTTTCTTACTATTTTTGTAATTTTTATGTCGAGAAATAGCAACTTTTCAATAATACCATATGGCATCATTAGCCTACAAAGTGTTGATTTTATGTACCTGGTAATGATTTACACATTTAAAAAAGAGGTCAATAACATTTTAGAAACACAATAAAATGAGTGGTTTATATTTCTTTAGTTTGTTTAAAATTAAATAATTGTTTTATTTAAATTGTTCATTTTTCAGTCCTCAAGCATATTTTTTAAACTTTTTACTTTGATGCAAATGTAAAAAGAAATTAATATAAATCATCTTTTAAAATACTTTTTTCTTTTATATGAATTAAATTTGAAAAGGTTTAAGAGACCACTCTATTTGAACGATTCAAAAAAAAATTGTTTTTAATTATAAATTGATATTTTTGTTTTTAATTATAAATTGATATTTATGTTTTTAATTATAAATTGATTTACTGTCTCGGCGGACCTGTAATCAAATTTATAACTGTGTGTATACTGGTCGAATAGAGTGTGAAAGCTTTAAGGGAACACTTCACTTAAAATCAATTTTTACCTAAATTAGTAGTTATTAGTAAGAAGAAAATATTACCAAAGTTACAAATTGATATTCGATTTTTAAATGGATCTACAGTGAAGGTGAAACGACTTCTTTTGCATGGTAGGCGTGATAAAAATAAGACTACTCAAACAATTTGTCCAAAATTCTAATATGTCATTCTACATATTGGAGTCTATCTGATGAACTAAGATTATGATGATTGACTAATAATTTTCCATTTTTTTAACGTTTAAGTAAGAAATGCTATTTTTGCACTTACAACTTTGAAAGGCTGCCATTCTCAATATTCATGCTCAAAAATTTTCATCCTAATTTATCAGATACCTATTATACTCGTACAAATTCAGATCTTCTTTCGCTTTATAGATAACCTATTAGACCGCAATAATGTCCGTAAGCAAGACATCTATATTTGAAGGTGTCATCTTCACCTGCAGGACTTACATAGAAAAATGACAAAAAAATGTCTGTATTTCAAGAGCGTTAGAATATATTAGTGAAAGTTTAAAAACGTTCGATATCTATTTTATCATAAAAGAAATCCCTGAAAATCTGTCCAATTTTCAGTCAAATATCCTCTTAACTAATATTTGTAACTTTCTTTTAAGTATATATCAAGAAAATTACAATGTATCGCAATGTGTATCTAAGATAATCATTACAATTATCAATTTACATCGAAAATCAAATAATACATCACTTTCGCTGTTCGATCAACTCAGCCAATGCCTCCAAAGCTTTCTATAGACTCTCCGACACTATCGGACGAATCGCCGTTTGATTGACAAACGTATTTCCCATCCCATCGACACAAACTCTCCAGAAATATGTCATCCTCTCCTCTTCTCACTTAGCATTCAACTAATTCCAAACACGAACCACAGCCGCGTGCACGTGCTCGGCTTCCTCAACCTGCAGCGGCAGCAGCAGCTGCTTTTGCTGTTCCATCACCGGCACACCGCGAAAACAAGCCACGAACGCGAAGAAAGGGAACAAAACGACGTGCAAAAAGGCGAAGGCAACAAGAAGAAACAGCGAGAAAGAGGTGAAAAAGGAGCCGGAACAGGGCACAAGACACAGTCTGCTAGAGAGGAAAAGAGAGAAAGAGAGAGAGAAAGAGAGAGAGAGAGGGAAGATGATAATGACCTTCCTCGGCTGTCCGACGGCGGTGGCGGCGGCTGCGTCGGGCAATAGTAGGAGGGCCACTGACACACTTGGGACCTACTCTCCGGGACCCGCGCTGCCGGCTCAGCACGCGGGTCCCGGCTTCAGTTCTCCAGCGGAGATCGCACGAGTCGCTCGCGCGTGTGTCTCTTTTCCTGCATCTCTGAGCTTCTCTCGCTCCGTGGTGAAATATGAGCTGCAGCAGCCGGTGACGACGACGACGACGACGACGACGAGCCAGTGTATCTGTTCATGAGTGTGTGTGCAGTGAGTTAACGTAGATTGGCAGTGCGTTGAGCACTGGGCTTCCATGGATACCCAGACGACGAGTCCCGACGAGGAACTGGATTTAGGATAGGACCTGGGATTTGGGGATTCGTGACCTGGAATTTTGGATCGAGGAAACTGGATTTGGGAGTTATTCATGTCAGTTATCGAGTTAGTGGTTTGGAAATTTATGGAGCGGACGTCTCTTGATTTGAATTTAAATTCAAACAGTTGATTGATGGTGAATTCTATAGGATCTTAGTGATAAACAATTATCTAAATTTAGTTAAGCTTATTGAAAAGCGTCAAAAAGATAAACAATCATCTAAATTTTATTAGACATATTTAAAATATCTTAATTCAATTACAATTAGACATAATTTTTAATTGATTTTAATTACCGGTACCATTCACGATTTAATGCAAAACTACTCGATCGTTAGATGATAAGGATCTAAACCAGAACCAATAGTTAATATTAAATGAAGTTACTACTCAAACGACAGTCCGTCGATTGAATAATCAGTGATACTATAGTGAATTTGTGTGATGAAACTTAAGTTGACTTAAGAGACGATTGTCCATAGTTACTGTATATAAAATGTATAAAAGTGCGGTGTTGTATTTGGTGATCATCTCAGTTGCTCTCGCCAATGGCAAGATCTTCGACTTCAGCAAGCTTCAGAACTACACGAGAATCTTCGGCTTCACGCCGACGGAGAGTAGCAATGAACTATGGCAGGGTATCATCAGGGACTGCAGCAGAAAGGTAAGCTTCTCCTGCATCCAGAAGAACGCCTACACCTACCTCGACCGAACCTTCATCGATCGCGACAATATAACCGTGTTCGATGGCTTCAGTCTGACCAGGAACAACCTGGACTACGACGCTTGCGTCAAAGATGATCCAAAGGATAACCTCGTTGAGGATGCTAATGGCAGCAACGAGGGTAGGCGAGCTAAGAACAGTTTCGATGACAACAAGGTTGAAGATGAAATTGAAGAAGAGGAGGAGGAAGAAGAGTATCTCACACCGTTGGAGGAAGTAACCCACGCTCTGAGAAAAAAGACTTTCAAGTTTCTGGCTACGAGGGATTATCAAATCCAGTTGCCGAGGTTCCTTGGAGAGGGCGCCAGCTTCAAAATCAGTCCGCGCGAGATCGACGCCAATGGCGCTCTGATTAGGGTCGATTTCGGCACTCGGGCGATCGAGGAACAGCACGGACGACTTTTCTTCAAAAAAATCAGTAAGCTCGAGTCAATTTGTCGGGTTACCGTTATAATGAAGCCACGTGGTACTAGTGGGTAAGATACATTTGCACTTGACCCACTGGCACATCGCACCGGTTATATTATTGAAAGGCTTGACAGTCGGCGCGGAAGCGATTTAATTAAAATATTTTATGCTTACTGATTGACCCATAATTTCGATTCAACTTTTTTTATTTTTATCTTATCATCTACGGCTTATGTTACCGAAATACATATAATTAATATATTCCAATGATAAAGTTTATGTTTATTTTGATGATTCATTTACATATATGATTAATTTGGAATATTTTTACGATGAATTTAACGTAAAATAAACGGTATCTACATTAAAAAAAAAATATATATATATATATATATATATATATATATATATATATATAATAATATATATAAAAATATATATATATATATTATTAGTTGCTTATAGCATCAATTTGTTTGCAATTATTTTTATTAATAATACATTCCCTCTGTAAGGATTAGAGTTAGATATCAGCAAATATTTATCTAATCAAATTGCTTTTAATTAATTAATTATATACTTATCTATGAAGCTTATTATTTGTCATATAATTAAATATTGAATTCTAATTAGACAGTAATTAATAAATACAATAATTTATTTTTAATACCACTTTCTTATTTATTAATACATTTAGCCTTAAAATATATCGATGAGTGAATGAGGACACATTTAATTCAATAGTAAACAAATTGAAACATTAGGCAACTAATGGAACTCAATGTTAGCTGCAAAGTAATACATTCCCTTAAACTTGATGGCAATATTCTGATTTGTTTATTCTCCTTGCAGAAAAGCAGATACAAAACAAGCTTCTAATGGCGCTGCTCTTTCTGATCCTACTGATCAAAATAATAAAGCTGAAGTTCATGTTCGTCATCCCATTCTTGTTTGGCATCGGCACGGCCAAGAAACTGTTTCTTAAGCTGCTGCTGTTCTTAGTTCCGGCGTTCGGTCACGTGTTCAAGCTCTGCTCGAGCTATTACACCAGTCACGCCACGAAGTATCATCATCACCATCACAAGGTATGGACTCGCGCGCGGTGTGCGCTACATTTGCACACTGCACACTGTAAAGGGAGACATTTTTTTCTCATTCTCTATTCCAATTTGATGGTGCGATTCCGAACGCACGGAGTAGTATAGTGCGTTCTCGTCGTTGTTTTCTGAATTCACACGTCCTGCGAGCACATGCTTGTATACATGAGGAGCGGTAGCGCAATAAACCTAGATAACGAGCGCGGAAATAAAAAATGCATCACGATGTGAAAAATCTATGTGGTGATGTACAGTTACGCATATTTAAGTAATGATGCAATAAACATCGATATAGCAATAAAATATTCAATAAGGATGGATCGCATGATTTTAGCGATGGTTCGATGAACAAATGATTGCCAAATTGGTGGTGTTGCATTATACAAGACTTTAATGGAAACGTTACAACTTTGATAATTATAGGTTAAGAACTATAAAACGTTTACTATAAATCAGGCAAATCAATAAGAATCAAATAATTATTTTTAGACCCGAATATACATTGAAATATATTAAATGGATTGTAACAAAAAGAAATTGTAATATTCAGTAGTTAATTCAATGGATAAATTTTTAAATACTTAAATACTTAAATCATGATTTACTTACAAAGTTTCATAGCATACAACTGGTGCACTGTATTATATGATAATATTACTATCTACACTAATAACAGTTATTAATCTATGCTGATACTGCTATGTTTTCAAATTAATAGAAATAAAACAGTCTATCATCAAGAGCTTTTGAAACATGCATTTATCACACATTCGATTGACACGCAAGCATCAAGTGATTAATAATACGAAATACAAAAATAATCTGATAAAGAATCGATAACAGAGATACATTACATAAACTTTACTTTACCATGTAGAATGATGAATGTTACTGATCTATCTACGTTTTTATTCTAAAAAAAAGCTCGCACCATCTTGTAATTATTTTAAACCGCGTTCGGTTGGTCGCTTCATTTGAGCGCGAAACTCAGAATAAGTATAGAAAATATATAATCAATATAAATAAAATAGTTGCGCGCTAATGACTTGCGATATAAATAAAATGTACATCAATAGTAGTTGTACAAAAAAATTAAAGTTTACAATAAATATTATAAATAGTTTCTACAATATAAAAATTGGAATATCATTATAAGTACACAGAGAGAATTTTCTAATAAAAATTATAACGAAATTCAGGGTAAAAATTACCGTAAATAACTATAAAGCTGGGACTCTCCTACTTTCTGGCACTTTTTACTGATATTTTACTATAAAAATTACCTCATTGACTACAAATTCTACCGTACAGACTATAAATTTTACCGCACTGAATGGTAAAATTTGCCTGATTTGAGAAATAGAAGACAACTGATAAAGGAAACAACTGAGCGTGTACACATTTCAGGTTAACTCAAATATAAATGTGTATAAATGTACTTATTTAAGTATTAATGATACTGCTACAACAATTGGAAGAAAATCCAGATTTTTTAAAAATATTTCGTACAAATTTTACCACAAATTTAGGTTTTCTCTAAGATTCGTACACGGAATTTTTATTCTGCGGCAGGCAAATTTTACCCTTCAGTACGGTAAACTTTATCGTAAATATGAATAAAAACTGCCGGAAAGTTAGAGTGTCCCAGCTTTATAATCATTCACGGTAATTTTTACTGCGAATTTCGTCATAATTTTTATTAGAAAATTCTCTCCGTGATACTATTTAACATAGAATGCGATCGCATACGAATGCGTAAATAATGTAATAGAACTGTGAAATATAAAACAAAAAATCTCTTTAGTATTTAATTTTTGCACATTCTAAGATATTAAACAATTGAATTTTAAGCCATGTAGCTTTTCATATATTGCCATTTACGTAAAAAGATGAGAATAGAAGAGGTCTAAACGATCTACACTATGTGGTTCTATGTGAACGTAACGTAATAAATTGAGTTTATTTTATCGGTTTTCTTGGACTTTCGCATCCGTACTTATCCGTATCCAAATCTAAGCTAATTTTTTACAAATCACCTTATTTCTATTTATCGTATAATCTAAAAACTAGCTTTTTATAAATTTGTTAATCATTTTTTTCAAATCACTTTTGGTCTTATTTGAAGTTAAATAACATTTCTGAAAAATACGTGAAAGTCCCAATATGTAAAAAAAAATTTTCGCTGAGAGAAAAACGTTTAAAAAAAGTGTGGTGTCTCAAAGACGCGCGTACTTACGTGTTAAGAGGACCCAACAACTTAAAAATTACAAATAAATTGGTTATATATTTTAAGGTGAGAATAAATTATTCATCGTAATTATGTTACATTTTTTTCGGTAAATTTGAATATTTTGAATACTTGATTTTTTTTTATAGATTTTTGTTATGGTCGTTGGGACAAATGTTCTAAAAGAATTTCTTAGAGGTCTTTTAAAATCTGATTTGTTTTTTGAAAAATAATGATATCGCTTGCGGGAATGCCCACTACAGGTTCCGGTCCTATAAATTTATTTTTGGTTCCTAGCTTGGCTAGCCTACTACCAGTCTAGATCTGGTTGGAAGTCCATCAACCATACTCAATTGTGTTGTATGCGCAGTTTATTATAGTTACTAGTTCTGCTTGTTGAATCGCGGTCAAGTCTCCCCACTGTATGGTAAAACATATTCCAGTGCCAAATTACTGACGGAAAAAAATTTTTTTTCTTAAATTTTCCCTGTAAATATAGTATTGAAAATGGTAATATCTTGTGTTACGTAGGAGCAAGATTTTGAGGTATAGTAACTGTAAAATTACAGATATTATCAAGTATTTATAGTAAAAAAAATCAGAATAGTTGTTGTTAAAAAAAAAATGTTTATCGGCTCATAAAAAATTTCTTTTTTCGAGTTTAAATCAGACTGATCCCCAGAATTATTATTTTTTTTAAGTTTTATTATAAAACATTGCTTAAATAGGCTATACAGCTTAAGTTAATAATTTTATTTTTCAAGTTCCCACACGCATATCTAATTACATGTATTTTGAACAAAAGAAAGCTACAAAAACTCCAATTCGATCAGTTTAACTCACAAAACCTTGTGATAGAGTATAAAATATACAAGTTTGTATAATGGCAGATCAAAGACATCTAACGGCCATAAAATGAAAATAAAAATCTGTTGCATTTTGATAAAATATTCAAATTTACCGAAAAAAAGGTGATATATGATGCATAATTTATCTTCATCTAAAATATATAACCGAAATATTTGAAATTTTAAGGTGGTAAGGTATCCTCAAACATATATGGATGGCTTCAGCATGATTTAAAATCAAAGAAAAATATTTAACAATTAAATACCTCATTTTTTAAAACCAGATTAAAAGACTGGTCCAAATCACATTTAATTTCGATGAGTAATGTCGTTTATAAGTGTACCACGTAAGATACTTCTTACTTATTAGCTTTACCAAATCTTGATGAACTTTGGCGAAATTTGACAACGAACGTTTTTTATTTACAGTTTTTAGGAACTTCAGTAACATTGAAGAAAGATTGGCAATCTTGAGAGGAATTAATTAGGCAAATATATAAATAATTTTGCAAAGTTACAGATTTTTTGCATAAGAGCTAACTTTGCGGATAATACAAGTCGCTCACCTCAAAGAAACAACCAAAATTAACTTTCACTCTCGCCCACAGGTGGCCCACCATCACCACCACATCCCGGTACCGGTCTACAAGCCGGTCTATTACGACCACCCTCCGCCGTCTCACCCCCACGGCTCGTCCAGTCCCCCCTACGTCCTGGATGAGGACTTCCAGGGCTTCGACTACGCGCACCCGCACATCCAGTATCGCAAGGACATGGAGGAACTCAAGGAATGGGGCATCGAGCCGTACGACGAGAGCTACGACCAGGTGGCGCCCCAGTCGGGCGTCATTTATCCGGGCCCCACGAGTCCCAGACCGGGCTCCGGGCCCAAGTTCCCCGGTCCCTTCGGCGGGCCCTCACCACCGCGATTCACGGACAAGCTGCCCCCACCGCCGCATCCGCAGAATCTGGCGTACGCGGGATACGGACCACCGGTGCCACCGCCCTCCTCGGCTGCCAGACCACCACCGCTGCACCCGACTTCTCTGCCGATTGGGGTGGTGGCTGCGCCATTTTATGGACCGCCCAAGCCACCTGTGACGCAGTCCAGCAATCAGTTGGGCGCTGGTAGTTATGCGCCGCAGTATCAGCAGCAGCAGCAGCAGCAGCAACAACAACAGCAGCAGCAGCCACGGCCGGTGTACAATCAGCAGAGACACGATCTGCAGCAGCAGGGTTCGGCTCCGGCACCCGCAGGTAATGCAATAAATCGTGATATGAGTCCTTCGGATGTGTTTGTGCAAATTTTTCACTTTTTTAGAATCAATGTTCACTGGAGTAGAATTAATGTTCAGTTTGGCTTAGAGAAAACTTATCGCTCTTTTTAACAGAGTATCTTTATGAGGTAAAAAAATATGCTTTGCATTCTAAGATAATTAGTACAAATACGTTGGTTAATTTGGAAGTATTTTTTTCTTTATTCCTAAAATAATCTTAAGATTAATTACAACCTTATTTAAATGTGCTGTTAAGTAATAAATAGTTAAAGTATAATTTTTAATAAAAACGGAGTTAATTAAAGTTTATTTTACTCTAAACTTTAGAGACAATTAGAGGGATCTTTTGGTCAATTAATAAACTTATTTAAAGCGAAAAATTACTCCAACCAGTAATTGTAGCAGGAGGAAGTGTAACAGTAGCGTGAGTATGTCAGGCACACTACAATTAGATGAAAAAATAATTATGAAGAATTTAGAGATGTTCTTATTTACGTAACGATATTTATTGTTCCATAGTTAATTTATAATTGTTTCATAATCGGATACTTCCAGTAAACATGAATGATTTGAAATCTTTGCTACGTTAATATATTTATAGTATTACGCAATTCATATATTTCTGACTACTTGCTGAAGGAAAAATTAAGAATTAATGAGGTAATCTAATGGTTAAAACTACTTTTGCATACAATCAATACACGGAATTGTAAATAGTTTGTTTACCTAATTTAAAGACAAATCATATACATCGTCATGTTATATTCTTTAATTATTAGATAAATGGAGGAAATGTATACATATACTAACTTATGACATAAAAATAGTTTAGTTTACTTTTACAGCTATCAAGTATTAAATTAAATAGAATTAAACATCCTTTAGAACCGCGAAGGAAGTAAAAAATATTCAATCGAAGATACTTATTTTATGTGTACTCTAATTGATGGCCAGTTAACTTCAACTAAATTGTTCTTTTAATCAAAAACTAGAAACATTCAGAAGCATGACGATTTTAAAATTTTCCATGTTTATCATAATATATATGACAACGATAAAAGGAGGGGAGCTAAACGAGGTACATAACATCTGGAGACAAGCACATTTACAATAATAGAAAGAAATTTCAAATTTCTGAAATAGGTTCTAGCATGATCTAGAATTGAAGCAAAATATTCTTTTAATATTTGGTGCATATTTGATGACAATCTTATTGAAAACTTTCAGTTTTCGTCAAAAAAGTTAAATAAACAATTATTGCTTTCAACAAATCTTATAGTTACAAGTAAAGGCATAAAATAGTACATTATGCAACAAGGAAATAATCGACTTTATTCAGGTGTTACATGTACCACATAGCAGGAAACGTTGAAGAAACGTTTCTTCAACGTATTTTTGGAAACTTAGGTACGTTCCTATAAAAGTTTCAAAGACGTTGCGCAAATTTGCAGAACCCTTGAAATGTCCGTTTTTGCGATTTAAAAGAAACCTTGTAGAATCGTTTCTGCGACGTTACTGGCTACCTCAAGCTATTTAACGTGCTACTTGGGCCTTCGTAAAAATGTTTATACAACATTTCAACAGAAACGTTAACAAAATATCGTAAAAAATAATAAAATACCATCCGAATGGTACAACTAAATTGGTAGGTTAATCCAAAAAGTTTCGTCGTTCTTTTATTATTTTTTACATAATTTAGAGCGTTTCTGTTGAATCGGTGTAGGAACGTTCCTACAAAGGACCAAGTAGCATGTTAGATTACTTGAGGTAGCAAGTAATGTCGCAGAAATGATTGTACAAGGTTTCTTTTGAAACCACAAAACGGACATTTCAAGGGTTCTGCAACGTTTCTGCAACGTTTCCGCAACGTTTTTGAAGATTTTATAGGAACGTACCTAAGTTTCCAAAAATACGTTGGGGGAACGTTTCTGCAACGTTTCCTGCCATGTGGGGTAGAACGGAAAGAGAAAGAAATAACTCAAAATTGAAAAAGGATTTGCGGGAATAAAGTGTGGGAATAAAGTAATTTCGGGGAATTTATGTTACTTTTCTCCCGCTTTTTAGGTAAAAAAAAGTGGCCATTACGGTTGAGCCGGGAATAATCAAAATTAATTACAAATAGAATGCGCGAAGAATTTTGGACATTTAGTTAAATACTTTTATCTAAATCCCATACACCATTTATATTTGTTATCGTCAAAATTAATACATACCAACTTATGTGTTATGTTATTACCTTAAAAGGTGTACAGTTGAATGCCAAGAAGATGTTACTCTATGCGCTACGGTTGATCTTTAGAAAAATTTCAGATAAATATATTTTTCATGAAAGTCTGTTTAAGAATGTATCCGTAAATTTAAATTATTTAATTTTTCAAATTGAAGTACGACTCAAATAGTTAACTACTTTCTCAGTTAACTACTTTATTTCTTATTTCTTATGATTGCAAAAAATTTTATTTGTCAATAAAAAGAAAATAATAACAAAGTAAATCAGATTCACATAACATCTCCATACGCCGTATGTTGTATCAAAATTATGCTTTACACAGTCAAACCTCGGGCAGTCATAATTAGGAAATTGTTACGCTTTTGTTTCGAAACAGTGATAAAAATCATTAGGGTATTCTGTAATGCGAAGTACTGGCACGAGTTCTGTTATACAGTCATATGTAATGAAAGATATTAAGATTTTAGACATACTAGGTCATCGAGTATAATACTTATATACATATAAATCAATATGTCATTGTAGATTAACTTTATTATCACAGCCCAAATTTCAAAATTTTCGGTGCCGATTCGTATTACTGCCCGAAGTTCTACTGTACTGAGAGAAAAGATTCCTAACATGAAATAATAGTTCTTAACTATAAAAGCCGTACAAATTTGAGTATGGCCAAATACGGAGTTCTTAACAGTTAAGACACGGTTTTTTATGATGAAGGATTCATTCATATAGAGCAATGAATCATTTCTACTAATCCTCTAGCCAATTAACATTTAATAAGTCGTGCTTTACCGTTATATTTTCTCATTAACTATAAATACTACGAGTGGAAACATTTTTCATACACAAATCATTAATTAGAAATACTACGAATAGAGACCTTCTTAATACACTAATCATTAACTACAAATACTGTAAGTAGAAACATTTTTAATGCACGAATCATTATCTATAAATACTGCGAAAAGAAAATTTTTAAATAAATAATTCTTTTTCTCAGTATCCCTAAGTTAAACCAAGTTTTACAATAACTGTTAGTATGCTTTATGCTAAACATTTTCCCTCAAACAAACATTCTCCATACTTCCTTATATTTCAAGAAAGCCAAATCTATGTCAACACACAATCAAC
The DNA here is from genome assembly GCA_949152435.1 of Gastracanthus pulcherrimus. NCBI lineage: Eukaryota > Metazoa > Arthropoda > Insecta > Hymenoptera > Pteromalidae > Gastracanthus > Gastracanthus pulcherrimus. The sequence continues at coordinate 142,578,244 of OX424576.1, read as the reverse complement.
AACAAAAAATGCACGAAAAAAGTCCCCAACGCACCTAACTTCACACGTTTGTAAATTTCAAGTGCCGGTCGCGGTGCCGCCGACGCGCAAGCCGTACGACGATGAGTTCTACGGGCCGATAGTCGAGAGGCTCGACGAGATCTTCGACCACCTGAGGTTCCACGAGGAGATCTGTCGCGAGAGGCTCGTCTGCAGCATGTACAAGAATCCAGCGCTCTACTCGCCCCACAGCAATCTCGTCTCCAACGAGCTGTCTAGGTACGTATACCGCGCGCAGAATGCCCGCTCGCAGACCGCTGTGTACGCACTAATTACAGTTACCTGGAAAGCCGCGTCGCAGCGGTGTTTCTTGCACGAATCGCATTGCGAGGAACTTAAAGTAGGATTAGGCTTGAGATGCGTGGTTGATTCGATGCGTTTGCTCGCGTTTAACCACGTAAGTGGTACCACGTGATTAATATAAAGACCACTAACTTGGTTTGAATTGAATTTGATGAAAATATAAGACATTGTAAAGAGTAATATTGCTTGTAACAAACGTTTCCCCATAAACGAAGACATTTATTTATATGCATGGATTAAAAGATTACTATAAAAATCTACCAAGTTTTTAGAAAACTTAAAACTACGGTAAACTTAAGATAACGCATAACTTAAGACCACGTTAAACTTAAAATCACGGTAGACTTAAAATCACTGTAAACTCAAAATTACGGGTAACGTATGACTATAGACAGTGCTTTGAAAATGTACAATCGCATTAAACATAAGATTATGATAAACTCAATATCATAGGAAACCTAAGACAATAAACGTAGGTAAGCTAGGTGAGTTATGGGACAGGCAGGTTCTGGAACAAGGCGGGATCTGGAACAGGCGGTTTGGGTTCTGGGACAAGGCGGGTTCTGGAACAAGGTGGGATCTGGAACAGGTGGGTTGGGTTCTGGGACAAGGCGGGTTCTGGTACAAGGAGCTTTTCTAAGATACGCCAACTATGCTTGCTAATTTCTAACCCCAATGGGAGGTCGCATCTGACCCAATCGTATCTGACCGCCAAAAATTCTTTGGGGAATTAGTTCCTCTATTTTTCTAACTAATAAGAAATTTTTTTTTAGGTTAGAAATAAAATACGTTTTATTGGAAAAAAGTAAAAAATTTTTTGAAATTCTTTTTTGAAAAGAATGTTTTTAATATTAAATTTTCTTGAAAATAATGCTTTTAATATTAAATTTTTTTGAAAATAACGTTTTTAATATTAAATCTTATTAAAAATAACGTTTTTAATATTAAATTTTAATTTTTTTAAATTATTTTAGAATTTAATCATTTTTTTTTTATTTTTGCGCCCTATTTATAATTTACTCAACTCACCGCTAGATAGACCTCCTTTTTGAAAATTTTTTGAAAATAATTTTTTAATTTTAAATTTAATATTTTAATTATTTTACAATTAGGTTATCTTTTGAATTTCGCGAATTTATTCAACCCGCAGAATCATTAATTGAAGTGTATAAATCAAGGGAATTATTCGGTAAAAAATCAGGAAATCAAGATGTTTGGCATTGAAGCAAATAACTTCTATTATTCTGTCCAACATCTTGAACAATGGACAGAAGTTACCGGAGTTGATATCTTCTCGTCCTTCTCTTCTCGAAGACAATGATGACGAGGACCTAGCTGGTCGGAGCGGATGGTCGCGCCTCCCCCACTAGCACCCTTGACCCTTTTACAATTACCCAGCTATTACGGAAGGGACATCAATGCCTGCAATTGCTGCAGTTGTTGCAGTACAGAAACGGGATGTTATGGAAAGCCAACCACTGACCCCAGCAGCTCCTTACCTGACAGTCCTTCCACCACTAACAGGACGGCAGTCTATGTACAACTACCATCTGCTCGGCAAGAAGTTGATAGACCTGCAACAACCTCAGATTATTCAAGTTATTTTCTTCAATGTTAAACATCTTGATTACCTGATTTTTACCGAATAATTCCCTTGACTTATAACACTTCACTTGATGATTCTTTGCGTGTGTTGAATAAATAAAGTAGGTAGTAGCGGTGAGTCGAGAAAGTTGTAAATCAACGCGCAAAATTCAAAATATTATTTAATTGTAAAATAATTTTAAATAATTAAAATTTAGAAAATGATAAAAATTATTTCCAAAAAACGACTAATTTTTTGGGATAAAAATAGAGAAACTCAAGGCCTTACTTTCACCAAAGAATTTTTTGCTCTATCCGATAATCTAGTTGAGATAATAGCAATTTAAATCTCTAAAAATCGTACTCACTTATTTCATACTAATCGTCAGATAATAACATATTTCATAGTACTGCACTGGCAATACTTTGTCTGAATTTTCGAGTAATATAAAGAAATACAACTAATTAAGGTTAGGAATTCTCATCCCTTCGATGGCTCGGTCGATCAATCAATGGATTCTCTCGCCGGTAATTTAGTAATATTAGTGATATAACAACTTTTTTTAAAAAATGCTTTGGGTCATAATTATAATTGGGTCCAATGCGACCTCCAATTGAGTCAGAAATTAGCGAGCATAGTTGAGGTGCGTCTTAGAAAATCCCATTGTCTCAGAACCCGCTTTGTCCCAGAACACGTCCCAGAAACCGCCTAGTTTACATGCTAATCGAAAAAGTATAGTAACAATAAAAATAGGATCACGGTAAACTTGAAATCACGGGAAACGTAGGACTATAGAAAATTAAAATGACACTTAAATCTAAATAACGTAAACTTAATATCACGGTAAACTTAAAATTACGATAATCTTAAAATCACTGTAACATTGAAATCACTGTAAGTTTTAATTCACTATAAAAATAAGATAGCGGTAAATTAAAATCACGGGAAACATAAGACACGTAAAATCACGGTAGATTTAAAATCACGGTAAACATAAATCAAAGTAAACTTAGAAATACGGTAAACTTAAAATTGTGGTAAAGTTATAATCACTGTAAACTTAAAATCACGAGAAACGTATGACTACAGAAAACATATAATCACAATAAGCGTAACATCACGCTACACTTAAAGTCACGAGAAACATAACTATAGAAAACTTAGAATCACGAGAAATATAAGCTTATAGAAAACTTAGAATCAGGAGAAATATAAGACAATAGAAAACTTAGAATGACGAGAAATATAAGACTATAGTAAACTTAGAATCACGAGAAATATAAGACTACAGAAAACTTAAAATCATAGCAAATGTTAAAGCGCTGTGTATTTAATATTATTGTAAACTCAAGCTGAATTTATTTGAAATTTAATTATGAACATACGCTATACATTTCTTGTAACAGATATTCAATCTTTCATAATATTAGTTAACCCTTATTTAGTTACAGTATTACTTAGATAATTACTGAAATAAACTATGCACTTTTCATTAAGCATTAGAAAAAGTTCTTTCTAATTACTTTAAAAAATAGCATCAACTGCGCACGCGCTTCTCGCTGGACACATGATATCTAGGTCCATGCGACGACGTACGCTAGTATGTGTAAGTCATAAAAATAACGTACTGGAATAACACCGCAAAAAATGAATTTTAAGAGAAAAAAAATCTGACAACCTGTATATTCTTGAATGTTGCGGTAAATACAAAAAATAACGATTTCGGAGAAGTAAATCTAAAATTTGCATTCCTGTATATTTTATTTTAAAGAAAATATTCAAAATAGTTCTACGAAATATATTCTCACATTTTATCATGCCAGTAAAAAATTTCATCATTTTGTCATCACTTTAATCAAAATAACTAGTAAATGGATAAAAAAAAAAACAGAAAAATCATATTCGTTGCCATCAAACAATTGAAAACAAATAGAAAGTATACAATTTTTTTCACATATAAATACCGAAATTACTTCCAACCGCTCAAACCATCAAAAGCAAACATCAAGACCAAACACTTGTTAGCCTCACATCGAACCATTACACCTCAGCACCAGCGTACAGCTAGAAACCATCACAAAAGCAACATCACGTATTGTCCGCCGCTCGCGCGTTACTTCCTCCGCTCGCCCAAGCGTGCACGATGACGCACGATCGAAAAAGTATGCGCAGTGTAGGTAAGCTTACAAGTGTACGTATACGCGCGCGATCGGAACCGCGCCTCTCGTTGGGATTCTGGATTTCTGGATCAGATCTCCAGCTCCGGCGCGACGGAGAAAGGCGCGTACACGCGCTCGCCGCTGCCCAATTGGGTCATCGAGCCGACTGTTCGTTCTCTTTCTCTCTTTCTCTCTCCGGCTTCCTCCGGATTCCGCGGCGACGTCTCCTTTTTCATCTCGCGCCTTGCCCGCGCGCCCCTGTCCTCTCGCTTTTTCATCCTCTGCGTCGTCGTCTTTGCGCAATTGCGCGAATGTGGTATAGGCAGTGACACGCAAGGTACTCTTATTCGCTTTTTGAGAGGTTCTTTGGATTATTTTGAGTCATTTCGACCGCGCTCCGCACGGTTTATCTTTTTCCTTCAACCGTAGTATTTTGTTTGATAAATTTGAAGATACATCTTCAAACCAGTTAATAAAAAAATATCCTAAATTTTTTGAAGTAGGAATATCTGTATTGCACGCGTTTTCTCGTTCGTCGTACAAAGTCAATATAGCTGTATATTATATATAAAATATTAATTAATACACAGTTGGCGAAAAAAGTGGTTAATTAGGAGGAGGCAAGCATAATACGATGTTAGAACGCAAATTACAATGTTGATGAGCATGCCGTACGTGTGAGTTACACGCGCGCAAAATCGCACCTGCTTATTTCGAGATCTGATATTCAGTACGATACTGGTCATGGATCTTTTTAGAATCGATTCTGCTCTTTTGAGGTGTTTTTTGCTGTAAATAAGCGATAGAGAAAAAAATTTGTAGTACGGTTAATTAAGATTGGGTAATGTCAGCCACAATATTAGCAGCATACTATGTGAAATGGAAAAAGATATTCTTTAAATTGCGATATAGTTAGTTAGCGTAGATATTATCTTGTCCACTAAAAAAACTAATCTTTATTATTTTTCTTCGAATTTAATTATTCAGGTCTAATTTTACTTTTCAAATGTTTTACTATATGAATCGCTTAAAACAAAAGTTGTGTAATAATGTTTAGATGTAGCATGTAGATTTTTAAGATTTTGAGAAGAAAAATCTAATTATTTATACATAAACTGATGTATACGTGAGAATAAAAAATAAATTAACCGCTTTAAGGACATTCGCCGACTGATAGTAAGGTTAGAACGCCAATTTTCGGAAAAATAAACATATGGTAATATTTATAATAAATACCCTTCAGTTTACAATATAAAGCATTAACATATTAGTCAAGAACATAAAAGTGATGAAAAACACTGAAAACCAAAGTACGGCATTAACTTTTGCATATACTGTACCTCTACATAGATGTAGGGGACGGTGGGGCACGATGGGTTTGGCGGGTGGATTGGGCATTCAAATGTTCACTAAATAAATGAATATTCTAACATGATAGTATTTTTATATGTTGTAAATAGCTTTTACTTTTTCCCTCTGCAAATCCTAAATGAAAAAAATTAATACAAATCGTATGAGAATTATTAGAAATTGAGGACTTCAAAACGTTGTTTTTTCCATAATTCTAATCTATTTCTCAAGAACAAATAAATCATATGAGCTTCGAAAGGGAATTATTTTTACAGTTTAAATCTTAAATTTTTAATAGCATTTTTGATTGATGATCTCCGATGCTTAGGAAAAAAGTAATATTACATATAAAAATACTCTAAAATGGGGCACGACTGGCACCACTAGCGGGGCACGATTGGCATACGTGAGTCGTCAATTTATTTTCGCCGAGTTTAACAGCTGATTTTCTTAACCTTACTTTTGCGCCCTTAACATTTCGGAGTCGGAGTCTTAGATGTTGGTGAAAGAGTCAGTGTTAATGAAATGGTCTGGTTTTTAGTTTTGATCCTCAATCCTATAAAATGCAAATTTAATAGTAACGTCCAATATTTTTTTTAAATAAATTTTTCATTAATTCACCGTGCCAATCGTGCCCCACCTCCATGCCAATCGTGCCCCACGGGTGGGGAAAATGGGCAGTTTTAGCGGTATTGTACTTTGCATTATAAAAAACAATGCAATATATATTTTATAATAAAAAATAATGTATCTAAATCTTGAGATATTCTACTTTAAGAAGCACTTTTAATAATTTGTATTGGTACAAAATAGAAAGTACAGGATTCTTTTGAAGTTAGGGTGCCCGTACTGCCCCACCATCCCCTACTAATAACATTGGAGCACAATTATAAATAGTTATATCTTTAAAAAAAAGCACCGCTTGCTATGTCCATCTTTTTATGTATTACTTATATGCTTATTTTACAATACATATTATATTATAAATTAAAAATGTTCTGGCTTCTGTATTAAAAAGATTATCCCTCCGTTCTAGGAGTTCATACTCACCCAATACACTTTTGCAATGATTAGCACGTGTATAGCAAGAGCTGTATCATCGCCGTCTTTCGATCTTGGGAGGAAATTAGTTCCGGGTTCTAAAACAAACGTTGTGTATATGTATTGTATGTGTACGAGGCGGATCGAGAGTTTCTCCTTTATAAGCAGTCGGCGTGGCCGCAGTGAAATTTTTCTGCGCGGGAGGGAAATCGTTTATTAGGATGAGGATGTTTTGAAATTACGTAGTGGAAAATCTTATAAATAACGAGGATACATCGAAATTTATCGTTACGGCGATTCTATCTGAAGTTTATTAGAATATTAGGTTTTAAATCCTGAAAAGATTGTGGTTTGTTGAGTCAGTTACTTTAAAACTTCAGCTTTACTTGTAGTAGAACTTTGTGCAATGTTTTTCATTTGGTTAATTGTTTTAAGCTATTATAAGTGAAAGCGGCATATATTTTACAACTCAGCAATTATATGATCAGCGACTAAGTTTTACGATAAGAAATACATATTTTAGAACTACTACAAACTGTATTATAACTTTAAATAATTAAATATGCAAAAAATATAAATTTATTTTAAAATGATACTTATAGTGAAAAAGTTATGTTATTCTGAAAGTAACAAATAGTGGTAATACAATGAGCATATACTTTTTTGACCTTATTAAATAAAAGCCAATATTTGCTGACGCTTTTCAAGACAACACTTTAAAAAAAGAACAATAATAAAAACACACTTAAACACTTGAACAAAGAAATCAATAACTTACATATATATGAGTAGAAATTTTGGAAAATAGAACTAATAATAGACAAAAACGATATAAAATTCATAGTAGTATCGTAGACAAAGGCTTAAAGAGAGTGAGAAATGTTAAGAAAATCATGCAATGATAATTATGTGTGTATGAGAGCTTAGAGAGAAACATTATTTGTTACATTTTAAATTTAATATTTCGCGATCATCAGAAGCAATTCCATGATTTATAATTTATTTTAATATCTGTACTTCAATTTATCATTTTATTAATTTTTGTATTACTCTCAAAGTAATTAAGTTTTTCGAATATTTAGATTCATCTGGTTACGCATCACGAAAACTCTAATATAGGTCTAGAACAATCTTGCACTGTCAGTGATAAAGGCTTCTCTTTCACTTCCTTTTTTCTTCTGCTTTCGCTTGTCGCGCTTTTTGCTTATAAACATTTTTATTGCTACTTAAAGCATTATTCTCGTCCGTATTAGTTCTGCGTAATTGTTTTCTGTCACAACGTTATTATTTTTTTACTCTTGCTTGGTACTGTTAAAAGGAGAGCAGCTATAAATTATTATGTCTGTATCTTTATGATTTACATTAATACATTAATTTTAAAAACCGCTAGGATTAAATATCAAGTCTGATAAAATAGTAAGAAGTCAATAAAATTCCCTTTGTTTAAAACTAACAAAAAATTTTAAGTGCAAAGTCATAATTTGGATTCAATGGTGTACTTTCCTTTACGCTGACTTAAAAGTTCCTTTCTTCTAAAGTAGGGTTCTCGTAATAGCCAATATCTTTCTTGAGCATAAAAATGTAAACTATAGAACTTCTATTCTATTTTAAATTAAAATATTTATTGTAAATAATTAATTTAAAATGTATAATCCATGGACAATTTCAAAATATTTTTGTGAATATATTGGGAAAAATTAAATTTACAGAGAAATTTCTGTTTTAAGCACTAAATAATCCTTGAGTTCAGATAAACAAACAATTCAAAATTATAAAGCGTCCTCTAACAGGAAGCCAAATCTTTATTTGTTGCATTAAGTACTGTTCAATATAAATCTGCATCACTGTAAGTGGACTTTGGTACGTCCTATGTTGAAACATTATTGAAATTTTGTATTTATTGCATCATGTTATATTTACATATGTATTTATATAAATTTATTAATTTATTTACAAACATTTGAATGTTACAGGGATCCTCAGGAATTGCAGCAGGGAAATACTGCATCCGCTTCCAGTCAACGGTTTCACCGATACCTCAATGCCGCACGATTAGGTCAAGACGGTGGCGATTGCTTGAGAGCGTTCCACTGTAGCATCAACACAGAGTAGAGAAAATACAACCTGTCCACCACTCGAAGATAACAAAGAAATAAAATTCATGCGTTGTAAAGGAAGAATTAATTCAAATAAGAATTATTCTTCTCTCTATATTCGCATCGTACATTAAAATTATTAATTTACAAAGAGCTTTTCTTCTACATTGTTGTACGTCTAAGATTCGTTCGATATCTCTCGATTATGTAAATTAGTAACCTATTTATTTATTTATGATTTTTTTTTTGGAGAGATTAATTGATGACAAATCTTAGACTTTCAAGGAATATGTTCAGATTAGTTCATCTAGTTAATGCAATGGTTTATCTTTGTTAAACTAAAATATACATTGAATCAAATATTTAGAAATAGTACGAAGGCTGTAGCATCAAAAAAGTAAAACGCGTTTTTGTATGCGTGCAAACCTTTACGATTGGGTCAATTATTTTCTTTCATATTTTATTGTTCATGCAATTGAAAATAAAGAATTGTTTTTTTTCTATGTATATAGCAAAATATTAAAAAGAAAATAGTTATTTTGCTACTAATGTGTAAAATTGATAATTTTTCATTTGCAGTTGAAAATAAAATAGCGTAATATGACCCAAATGTGAAGTTAATGGGAAAACAAACTTAGTTCGCGGGCAAAAAAATGGCCACCGAAAGGAATATTTTATCATTACGAGTATATCAAAATATATCAATCCTCTCGGCTGCCGTATTCAAACCACCAGATGGCGTACGGTAAATTTGTATTCCCCAATGCTTTTCAACATGATTCACAATGTCGATATCTGAATGCAAAAGTGGTAATTTGCAAGATGCAATTATTTATTATGAAATTTTCGCATCCTGTAAAATGCTATTATATTATTTAATAAGTTAAATATATTATTTATAATATTTAATGAAACAAAAGTAATTTATAATTTAAATTTAGTCGACTTAATACTAAGCTTCTGGGTGCCATTCCCATCTGTTGAAACTTGGACCAAGTGGTACACGATGCAAAGGAGGAAACGGGTGACGATAGCAAAATAGAAAGAACCAGAGATGCTTTCTAAAGGTGGCATTATCTTTAGTGTAATATCTGTTGTTAAATGATATATGTGTGTGTTGTTGCTTAATCTGTAATAAACTGGCTAAGAAAATTTGATTATTTGTTTGTTGATTCATTTTTTTTTCTTATTTATACAGGTGATTAATTTTTATATCATTTTCGAACCGTTTAATTTATAATACTTTAATTTTGGTTAATGATAATGATGGTTAAATAAATATGCAGGACTCATATTACTTCAACATATAAACTAAATGGGAATATATTTTTCTAAATAATTGCAGTAAAAAATTCTGTAATAAATAAATTATATATTGTAGTAACCGTAGAAAACCATAATAACTTGAAAATAATAGTATACCTGAATGTATTGCTTATATAACGAAATTCTTTATAGATCAATCCCTACATCATACTTTACAACAAAAAATGAATTTATGATAAAATTCAGTTTATAATAATATCCCACACAGCATGAAATATTTCCTAAATATAACTGTAATATTTCTTGTAAGATTTGAAATATTACAGAAATATTTCAGTGAAATATTACTGTAATATTGTTATGTCCGCCTATATGGGGCATTGTAATATTTCATGTAATGTTCAAGAAATATTTCATGAATATTTCGTGTAATATTTCATGAAATATATCCGAAATATTAAGTAAATATTCCAAATTATAAACATTACTATATAAAGAAATATTTCACGGAATATTTCTGAAATATTTCAGAAATGTTTTGCGTAATATTACATGAAATGTTTCTGAAATATCTATGTAATATTTCCAACATCAAACTGCTTTACTGAATCTTTCTTGGAATATTTCAGAAATATTTAAAAAATGTTTAGCGTAATATTACATGAAATGTTTCTGAAATATCTCTGTAATATTTCCAACATAGAACGGCTTTTCTGAATCTTTCTTGGAATATTTCAGAAATATTTCAAAAATGTTTAGCGTAATATTACATGAAATGTTTCTGAAATATCTCTGTAATATTTCCAACATAGAACGGCTTTTCTGAATCTTTCTTGGAATATTTCAGAAATATTTCAGAAATGTTTAGCGTAATATTACATGAAATGTTTCTGAAATATCTCTGTAATATTTCCAACATAGAACGGCTTTTCTGAATTTTTCTTGGAATATTTCAGAAATATTTCAGAAATGTTTAGCGTAATATTGCATGAAATGTTTCTGAAATAACTCTGTAATATTTCCAACATAGAACGGCTTTTCTGAATCTTTCTTGAAATATTTCAGAAATATTTCAGAAATGTTTAGCGTAATATTGCATGAAATGTTTCTGAAATAACTCTGTAATATTTCCAACATAGAACGGCTTTTCTGAATCTTTCTTGAAATATTTCAGAAATATTTCAGAAATGTTTAGCGTTATATTGCATGAAATGTTTCTGAAATATCTCTGTAATATTTCCAAGATCAAACGGCTTCACTGAATCGTTCTTGGCATACAAAGTCAGTCAACTGTAAGGAATTTTATCAAAAAATTAATCGGAAATATATTTTAAATAGAAATATTATTCTAAATAATGCTTAATGAATAATTATAAAATAATCAGTAATAAAAATAGATTTTTTATTCTTCGGGAGGATGCAGTAGGTTAAATGTTTTCCTCTTTTGACCAGCAGTGCTGAAAAATAAATATATAAATGAATTATTATAATGAATAAAAACAATCATGTTTCGGTTGTGGAAAAAAACTATCATGACGGCAGCAATGGCGCTAGTAAAAAAGTTACTCTTTGGTCTGCCATGCTTTTCTCGTTAACATGAGAAAGCGTATATCTATATATATGTGAAAAATGGCCGACGACGGAGTATTCTGCCATAGGTCGCATGTAGATTTTAAGTTCCAAAAATAATATATAAAATGCTTACTTTTGCTCACGCTTGAATCGCGTTCCTGCAGCATCTAGCCATTTTGAAACGCTGGTCTTCACGTCTTTATCAGTTGCTGTAAATATCGGCTTTACAGCATCTGTGAAAAAATAGTGCAAAATATCTGTTATGTGTTAATAATTACTGAAATGTAAGAGTCTTTACCATTATATGGTGAAAAAATCTTTTTGTTAAATTTTCGCAAAAGATGAAGTGTTAAAAATTGGTACACTCGACGTTATAAACATCTAATCGAATGAGTTTGAATTTTTTTTGAAATTCTATAATGAGGTTAGCGAAAATGAGCATACAATCCAATAAAGTTGTAGAATTAAAAAAAAATTAAAATAAATTCGATAAAAATACTGCATTGAATGTATAAAAATAAAAATAAAATTAATTGTCAAGAATCTTGTAAACGATTAATATTTTTTTATTATATATATTTATTATTATTATTTTACTTGTTTTATTATTATTTGTATATTTTGTCAAAAAGCTTAACCAGCATGAAAATTTATTAAAAATTTAATAAATAAATTTCAACGTACTATATTTGTTTTAATACATTTTCTATTTACTTTCTTTTTAGCTTGAACGTTTTTATAAAACTTTCTACCGCATTTTTTCGGTGTAAACCATGTAATAAAATTTTATTATCACAATTTTTTGATTAAAACCTTTTTACAAAGCTATTCGCTTTGAACAGTTGTATATTATAATTAAATAATAAATTAAGATAGTAATCAAAATAGTATATTGTGTACTTAGGGTGAAATGTAGTCTTTTTTTGCCCGCGTGCGCTTTTGCAGTACGAGGCGAGGGGAGCAAGCACGAGCCGAAGGCTAGTGCGTATTGCGACTCGAAGCCGAGTATTTACTGCAATCACACAAGGGCAAAAAAATACTTTTCACCCAAAGCACACATCGTACTTTTTGTCATATCCGTCTTGATTTTGTGTGTTTTCAATGCATCTAGATCGAGTGTTATTGCGACTGTTTTTCGAATCGGTGCAAACACATATTTATAAAACCAAAATAAAATATCAAAAGTAAAATAAATATATATATATATATATATATATATATATATATATATATATATATATATATATATATATATATATATATATATATATATATATATATATATATATATATATATATATATATATATATATATATATATATATATATATATATATATATATATATATATATATATATATATATATATATATATATATATATATATATATATATATATAAATTTGTTCGTGTATGACAAAAAACAAATTAGTAACTCATCAATAAATTATATAAATACCCTGATAGAAAATTGACGACCCGAACTCATTAAGAATTTGACGTTTAGCTAATTGCGTTAGCTAACTGTTAAGTAGTAGCTACTCAAGTATCTGGCTAAAATCTCGTGAAAATAAAAAATTGTACAGAACGAATACGTACTTCCACATATTCACAAAACCAAAATAAAATATCAAAGGTAAAATAAATAATATAGTAAAATATTCACACATATATATATATATATATATATATATATATATATATATATATATATATATATATATATATATATATATATATATATATATGTGTGAATATTTTACTATATTATTTATTTTACCTTTGATATTTTATTTTGGTTTTGTGAATATGTGGAAGTACGTATTCGTTCTGTACAATTTTTTATTTTCACGAGATTTTAGCCAGATACTTGAGTAGCTACTACTTAACAGTTAGCTAACGCAATTAGCTAAACGTCAAATTCTTAATGAGTTCGGGTCGTCAATTTTCTATCAGGGTATTTATATAATTTATTGATGAGTTACTAATTTGTTTTTATATATATATATATGTGTGAATATTTTACTATATTATTTATTTTACCTTTGATATTTTATTTTGGTTTTGTGAATATGTGGAAGTACGTATTCGTTCTGTACAATTTTTTATTTTCACGAGATTTTAGCCAGATACTTGAGTAGCTACTACTTAACAGTTAGCTAACGCAATTAGCTAAACGTCAAATTCTTAATGAGTTCGGGTCGTCAATTTTCTATCAGGGTATTTATATAATTTATTGATGAGTTACTAATTTGTTTTTTGTCATACACGAACAAATTTCGATGTGATTTCTGTTTTTCGAAATAATGCTTTCTCGTGAATTGTAGAGTTCATTTCACTTTAGTGCCGCAATTATACCCCAGTCTACCCTATAATAATAGTAAAATATACATATATATATATATATATATATATATATATATATATATATATATATATATATATATATATATATATATATATGTATAAGTAAAATAAATAATATCGTAAAATATACATATATATATGTGTGTGTGTGTGAATATTTTACTATATTATATATATATATATATATATATATATATATATATATATATATATATATATATATATATATATATATATATATATATATATATATATATATATATATATATATATATATATATATATATATATATATATATATATATATATATATATATATATATATATATATATATATATATATATATTTATATATATATATATATATATATATATATATATATATATATATATATATATATATATATATATATATATATATATATATATATATATATATATATATATATATATATATATATATATATATATATATATATTTATATATATATATATATATATATATATATATATATATATATATATATATATATATATATATATATATATATATATATATATATATATATATATATATATATTTTACTATTATTATAGGGTAGACTGGGGTATAATTGCGGCACTAAAGTGAAATGAACTCAGTACAATTCACGAGAAAGCATTATTTCGAAAAACAGAAATCACATCTGTTTACTAACTATATCTAACCGACATCAATCTGCATTACGTATGCATGAGTAAAATAAGAGAGCGAGAGAGAGAGAAAGAGAGAGAGAGAGAGAGAGAGAGAGAGAGAGAGAGAGAGAGAGAGAGAGAGAGAGAGAGAGAGAGAGAGAGAGAGAGAGAGACTTATATGATGAAAAGGAATTTAATTTTTTTTTAGATGAAAATGGTGTACTCACGCTCTTAAATTGATCCGCCCTTTCGATGCAGCTCCCAATGAGTGCAGATCTCAGTTGTAATCCGCTTGAATCGAGAAAAGAAAAACAACAAAGAACAATAAAAATATTCTTATTTGAAAAATAAATGATAATACGTAATAATAAATTAGCATTTTTTTAATTACTTACGATTTCTTTATTATTTGCTTCAGACACACCGGTATACACGTGCGAGATCTGTCAATCTTTTACCGCCATATACAATTTCAGGCGAGACTAGGTATACGACGTGACGTATGCTACAAATTACTAGTCGTATCTCGCGACTATCGATTATAGCGCGCGAGAGTTAAAAAGTACATTATAATATTATTAAGTAGGTATCGTACATTATATATATATATATATATATATATATATATATATATATATATATATATATATATATATATATATATATATAGTTCTTTATAATTATGTTTATTTTTTTAATTATATTAATAAAATTAGAATATACGCAAATCTATTTATCAATTAAGAATGTGCATACATTCGTCAAATTTGATTAATGTAAAAATTGTATATATATATATATATATCTCACGTTCCGAAATTATCGATTTTTTTTTAGTTTAGATTAAAAGTAACACCATGAATATGAAGACAACATTGTTTTATGACGAGAAAATACATAAAATCAATTTTTACAAGAAGTGGAATTATCCGGTTTTGTTCACCCCCTCCTCATATAGATTAATAACATTCCTAATCATCTAATAATTAGAAAAATTTTCCATCAAAAATTAAAACATTTCAATTTCTTTTACAAAATTATTTTCTTTTCGACAAAAAATGGTCAAGATACAAAAATTTGATTCAATATTCTTCTCCATATTCCAAATCATGTCAATTTTTTTTTTCAATAATTTTCCCTCATACATTTCAGAAATATAACCGTTTACTAAATATGAAAAAACATACAGGTCACGAGATAGTAAAATGATACTATTTTGAAAATGTTCGCGAATATTCTTCTCCATATTCCACAAAAAATGACGTTTTCGTGTATAACAAAAGAAGGAAATAATATATTGGATAACTTATATATTATATATAATAATATATATAATATATAAGTTATATCCAAACTTTGAGATCGGTTAAGTTAGGTATTTTTATACTATTTCTAAGGTATTCAAAAACCCGAAAATCGACAAAACGCTATAAAAACAAATAAACATAGAAAAATAAAAAAAAATGTAATATTTGTTTTTTTAAATTTAACATCCACACACACACATGCACATCCATACAGACATTTTCTAAAAATAGTGTATTTTGATTTCTTAAGTCTCAAAACATATTTCTAACAAGTTTTTAGCAAAACTTCTTTTTACTATCACAAACCTTCCTCTGTGAAGAAACAAAATGATTAGTTAATTATTTTGCCTAATTATAACATTTCGTGAAATATTTCATTAATAAATAGTTCAGAAATATAAAAAAAAGCTTCCAAAATTTTCAAATGAACATGTCGTGTAATATTACAGTAATATTTCTGTAACGTTTGGAGAAATAATTCAGGAAATATTTCATTAATATTTTCTGAATTATATCGAGTAATATTTAGCGAAATATTTCAGAAATATTACAAGATAGCTTTCAAAATTTTCAAATGAACATTTCTTGTAATATTACAGTAATATTTCTGTAACGTTTGGAGAAATAATTCAGGAAATATTTCATTAAAATTTTCTGAAATATATCGTGTAATATTTACGAAATATTTCATAAATATTTACTGAAAACTTTCAATTTGTATTGTTGGTAATATTACAAGAAATATTTCAGAAATATTTCAGAAATATTCCATGAAAACATTACATGTTGGCTGTTGGTAATATTACAAGAAACATTTCAGAAATATTTTAGAAATATTACACTGAAATATTTCTTGAAAGATTACATTTAAATATTTCATGCTGTGTGGGATAGCATTAGGCCTCCTTTGACACAAATACGTCATGACATGTAATATAAAATACGCAAACTTAAATTTTTACTTTTTGATATATTTAATGTTCTTATTTGTTATTACTTCGCAGTTTATGTAATTCATAGTCAGTCCTATAATAATTGTTGATATATTGTACCTATAATCTGTTGTTACTACAATTTGTGACACAAAATATTATAATTGTTGTTATTGCAGACTTTATTGTCGATGATAGAACTTCTAATTTAGAATGTATTTATATTTTACGTACACATACTAAAATCGTAAACTCATGGCTTTCCGAGCTTTAATATTTTCTAGTATTTGTTGAAATTATATAGATTGAATGAGTATTACCATTAAAATTTAAAATTTATAATAGTATTTGTAAAAGATGGTTAATTTTTTCAGCATGTTACCAAAGTTACATCTTACATTTATTTTTAATTAATATAATATTACCCACCCGCGGTACACACCTAAATTTTTCAGCTCCCTGCCAAAAATTTCATTCAAGTATGATGGAGCCATAGTGCATTAAATTCTTTTGAAATACTCTAACTACATCGAATCGAATCCTCGTTTTCGCTAACCTCGTTGAAGGATTTAAAAAAAATTCAAACAAATTCGATCAGGTGTTTGTTTTCTCGAGTGTACATACATAAATCCATGTAAAATAAGTTTCTATTTTTAAAAAGGTTCTTTCTCTGTAAATCAATCGTATAGAAGAAAATTTGTATTACAGTTTATTAAGATTGGCTTGACCTTGATCATCAATGACAATAAATATAAAAGAAATGCACTTAATGAAATAGAAAATAATTGTATTGTATACTAAGGGCGATAAGTAGATCGTTTTTTACTGATTATGGATATGAGGTCAGAATAGCACTCTCGCCGGTGGTGGGCACCATCTTTTTTGTATTACGTAGGTGAACTTTTGCATTTTTTCAAACTTATGAAGAGCAACTGTATTGATTAATTTTCTAATCGGGTAACCATACTCCTATTAGAGCAGAAAATCAAAATTAATTGAAGTATTATAACCACTAACATTTGAAAGATTATTAAAAAATTACGTCACGCTTAGAAGGGGGAGGGGGGGTCGTTATTGGTGTAGCGGTGACATAGGAAAATCAGTGATAATGCGTTTCTTAGAAGGAGGGGGATCAAACATTCTTAAAATCAGTGAGATGTAATTTGTGGATGAACCCTTGTTATATAATGAATTAACAAATTAATGCAAATATTAATATTATATAAATAAAATGTAACTTATTATTATGCAAATAGTTTTTAATATATAAAAGTCATTTTCACTTTACTGTTGAGAAGGGGGCAAAAAAATTCGTCAGCTGATAAAAATAGTACGTTGTGTAACAAGGGTGGAAAGTAGGCGATTACCGCGCATTGCAAGCGCTATTGCAAGGGCAGTAATCAGCATGACTATGTTACCCGCCCGTGGTACACACGATACTTTTTGTCCCACCTGTACCAAAAGGATACATTTTTCGTGCATATTTGAATCAGGCGTAAAGTGCGTTACTTTTCCGGTTAAGGGTTTTATTTTCCCCTGAGGAAGAACCACTTTTCACCCGCTTTATATTATGCAAAAGTATATTTTCAGTGCAGGTAGGACAAAAAAGGCTTTTTTGCCCACCGGTCGAAAAAAAGCTGATGTAAACTTATCTTAATAAACTGTAATACAAAAATTCTTCTATACGGTTGATTGACAGGTGAAGAACCTCATAAATAACAAGTTGCTCAAAAAGTTAATTGCAAGAAAACGCAAGAAACGGGGTCCTAATAATTAAATAATTTATGTAACTAAATTTTAAGGAAAATCATTGACAGATTCTTGTAAAGCAAATTTGGACAAAAAGAATTAATTTGGTGTTATTATACCTTTTAAAAATTAAATTTATTTCAATAGATGAGAATCATAAATATGAGATTTCTATATAGAAATAATGCATAAATGTTAATCTAGAAAAATATTATTAATTGTCAATAAAGGGTAGAGAGATACACATTAACTAGTGGAAGGATTTCTACCATCAAAATTTATTTTATTGCTAAACTTCTTGTAATATTACAACTGTAAACAATTAACCATAAACCACAAAATATACACCATTCATAGAAATAGAACGGTTTTTACCGGCAGTTTATTAGTAGTTTGCTTAAAAATGTTATTTTGTGATGAAACAATAATCTTTTACTAATTAAATACATGCTATCCAATTAAAACCGTCATAATTTTCATTATTTAATTGTATTTACTAACAATTGCCAGTTCTCGGACAGTAATTTATTCTGTAATTATTCACCCTCAAACAAATAAGTTCCAGCACTATATCTACTAACAAATTAAATTATTTTATTATGTATAAAAGTATAGTAAATAACATTTATGTCCATCTGAACGAAATAGGCCACTTTTGTTCCTGAAAAGCGAGACCTAAATTACACTTTTTGCCCTGAAAAATGATTAGCGGGAAAAAAGTGACTTCACTAGAAACTAGTCCAATTTCCTTTATTTCATCAAGTTCTACTAATACCCTGATTTTCGATTGTCTTTTAACAATATTGTATTTTAACAGTCCATTAGTCCTGCTTTCCAAGTCAATAAGTGGCCACAGTTGAGAAGGGCATAAAGTACTATATGTAACTCGAGAAAAAAGTCGATTTTTCCCTCGGGTGATACTGTACAGTAAACTCACCCGCGGGAAAAAAATTCGACTTTTTGCCCTTGTTACAGAATGTACTATTATAATATCTCTTTCTTTCTCTCAAGGTTTATTAAAAATTTTTTTCTTTCTCTCAAGGTTTATTAAAAAATTTTTTCTTTCTCTCGAGGTTTATTAAAAAAATTTTTCTTTCTCTCAAGGTTTATTAAAAAAAAAGCATTAAAAATTATTTAACGCAAAATATAAGCATTTCCTGCAAAACTAACTAGAAGCTGCCGAGAAAAACCATTTTACTTTCATCCAGGATAATAGTACCTAATAAATACTATTTGATATTTATTTATTACACACACGCGCCGATACAGACCGTTATTCAGGCAAAATAGGAGGTTCTTCAACTATCTGTTGAAATATGAATAATCCAGAGAAAAGAAGAAGTGGACTAAAATAGAATTCATATGAGGATATTAGTAACTGATATCATATATTTATACTAAATGATTATACCTGTCTGACCGATTCATACAAAACGTATCATCGATAAATTTGTTCCTCGGTAGATAAACGTCTTTCAGGTTCGTTTACCATACAGGTGGTAAGCGGTTAAGCGGGGAACTGCTCGACCGTCAAAAGAATGCGATAGAAAGTGTTACTAATGGATACTCATCCTTAACTCTTTTTATAACATTAGCTTTTACCTTTTGATATCTATTTAAATTTAAATCATTCAATAGTACAATTCATAGAATTTCGACTTGATTAAATGACTCATAGAATCATCTGTATTTTTGAAAGTACTAATAAATATTCCTGCCGTCAGGCGGCACATATTTAAAAAATATTAGTAAAGCCACATGGATATGAGTACAATAATCATGTTAAAAGGATTAAAATATAATGAAAAGTGTATTTTTGTTTCTTCTAAGAGGAAGACTTCGTGATAATAAAATTTTTTTTCGATAAAACACCTTAGAAACAATTTGTGATCAAAATACACTACTATTAGAAAATGTCCGTTTTAATGTGTATGTGTAAGTGTGCGTGCGTATGGGTAAGTGGGTGGGTGGGTGTGCATGTGCGTGTATGTGTGTGTGTGTGAGTGTGTGGGTGCGTGTGTGAAACTTTGAATAAGTTGTTTATTTCTTTTGTTATACACGGAATTGTCATTTTTGTTTGAAACATATGGTGGAAGTTTGTATAAGAAATTGAGGTGATTAGAATAATATAATAGAGAAGATTATTCCGTAAAATTTTTGAGTCATTTCATTTTTATAAACTTCAGAAAAAAATAATTTTGTAACAAAATACGTTTTTCTAGGACCAACGATAACTAAAGTAAATTAGCAGCACTGTATCTGAATTTTTTCAATTAGGTAGCTATTCACTATCTCTTGCCTGAGTTCTTTGCGCAGATCATAATAGCCTTTATATTCCGAAATATTTAAGGATATGTATTTTTTGAAACCTTTTTTTAATCGCTTCTATCTCGAGAACGCTGCGGTCATTTTCTACAACGCAGGATTCATTTATTTCGTTTTTTAATGACTATTCGAAATTAAAAAGTAATTTCAGGATTCATCGACTCTTTTTTATTTTATAACGATTTTTCGATTTTATGATATTCTGAAATCAATGATGTAAATTATTTCGGTAGGTTAAAAGTAGTATGATTTTTTGTTTAAACAACGATATCTCGGAAACATATAATGGCAAACCTTTAAAATAAATTAAGCTGAACAAGGTGGCTACGGGAAAGAATCTTTTATATATAGACATATATGGTCGCATAGGACCATAAATGGAAAACATACATGGGCATGTATAGGCATACACGGCCATATATGAATTTTGCGTCTGTATAGCCGTATGTGGCTATGTAAGATCATAAATGAGCATATATGGTCATATACATGGTTATATATGTAATTACATTTACAATTTTAGTATACATCCATATGTAATCTATATAATCATATATGGTTATATATGGTCATATATGGCTATATATGATTACATACATGGCTATATATGATTACATATATGGACATATATGATTATATACGAAGTTTTATTTATACCTTAACCTTAATCCATATGGATGCATGAAATGGATTTTTTTAAAGTTATATTTATTTTAATAAAATATTTCTAAAATAAAAATATTAAAGCTTAGTCCCTCAGTTTAAGTGTTTTTATCCACATGTTACATCCTAAATTATACACTAAAGCTATCTGTAGTCTAGTTTTTCAAGCCGTATTTAAAAAAAACTCAAATAGGAACTACATATAAGTAATACACGTCCAGATATGATAATATGTGATGTAATAATATGTCCATATACTCTCTTAATTTGAAATAGTGAAAATTCACTGTTTCGCAGTGAAAACTCAGTCACTACATGAATTAGTTGCTGAGTTCTCAGTGAAATTTCCGAGGTTTCACTATTTCAAATTAAGAGAGTAGGCGCAAAATTCATATATGGCCATATATGGAACATTTTTTCCCGGGTATCCACTATCTCTTGGTTGAGCTCTTTTCCCAGACAATGAGGTCTTTTATCTTTTAAGATATTTGAGGTTAAATTATTCTTTTAAATCTCGTGAATGTTTGCGATGATTATTTATTAAACAAACAAATTTTTATTTGTGTTTTATGAAGACACGAATTTAGATAAAAATAAAAGATTCATTGATTCGTTATTATTTTATAACGATTTATCTATTTTACAATATTTTTAAATCGATAATGCAATTATTGATCGTAAGCTTATGATTTTTAGTAATTTATCTGTTGACAAACAATCAATGACAGAAAACACGTCTTTTCTGAGCTAATAATTACAAAGAAATATAGAAATGTAAAATCAATGTATTAGAATATAGAACTTCATATTGGAATAATATTTTTATTTCGATTAATAGGGGGTTATAATGTACAATATAACGCAGAAAAAGCATGGGTAACTTTGGGGAATTTTTTTAATGAACCACTTTAACGAATATTTCCGAAGCTTTTTGAGTGCGCTTACGTATATAATAATAAGTAAAAAAAATTGTATTACAAAATGTCCGCTTATGATTCAGAAATTAGTCGAGTTTGCCGTGCAGAATAACAATCTTTTTGTTATTTACGCACACGCGCATGCACACGCACACGCACACGCACACGCACACACACACGACATACCTTTTTTATAATCTATTCTACTATCTCAAAAACCTCGGAAACAGCAATATCTATCAAAATAATATCAAAAGAATAGCAGTGGAAAAGTAACTATCAAAATAGATTTTGTCGTTACAAAACATTTTAGATTTAATTTTCTTATTGTCCATGCATCTATAATGGTTTAAAATAAAGAAAGTCCTATACTGACTAGTAATTTGAAATGATTGCTTCTAACAGCAAATTGTACACGAAATTGTTTAGAGTGTCTCATATACTCTTTAATAAAAATCGTGAAAATTTGTAAAAAATAATATTCTTAAACAGTTTTTTCAAAAGTTATTATTTTCTTACGAATCGTTCCGAATATTATCCATTTAGATCCAAAATTTTGTCAGTTCTAAGTTTAATAGTATATTATGCACCTAGGGACTAAAGTGAGCCATTAAATGCCCGCGTGGGTTTGGCGCCTGAACGGAGTGAGGGCGTCACAGACGCTGGCAATCGCTGACTCACTTTATTCACGCGTGCACTATACATTTTTTAACGTACATGCCTAAAGGTTCGTACTCGTTCACCACCGAAGAGGGAAAATAGTGCTACATATTAATTTCCTAACTTCAGGCTAGTGTCCGCCGCCACGCGCTGTTTGTGCCCGAGCCGAAAGAGGGAACTAGAGTGGGGGTAGAGATTTAATGTAGCGCTTTTATTCCCGACTCGGCGGGGAAGAAGTACGTACGTTATGGCTGAGTGTGTTAAAAACGTACCAAATATGACTGCAAAATTTCAGTGCTTAACATGCTTTCCTGCCAGAGTTATTGTGCATACAAATATTGGTTTCACACATGCATACGTGTATATACATGTATATACATACATACATATGGACATCCATACATACATACTTATACACATACATACAGACATTTTTTAAAAATATATTTTTATGATTCAGAAATCTCAAAAATATCGATATTTATCAAAATCTTTGATTCGAAAATTTTCATCGTTACAAATCTTTCTCTTTGAGAAAGCAAAATTAATAGTTTGTTTACAGTAATTTAGCAAATAAATTTGAAACGATTTATGTCGTCAACAATGGCTGTTCAATTAGGTAGAATGATGAATTCAAAGATGTATTAAGTTTATTTGATTTATTACACTGATGTCAAATACATGTACAATATCAGACAAAAATACAAGAAACTGCAGGAGACGAATTCATAGAACTTTATAACGTTACCGATGTATCGGTAAAATATAATTACAATATTTTCATATATTGACTCATTATCCTTATAATCTTTTATTATATACAGTTTTTTTGGCAGTAGAAGTACAACTGCAGGGTGTATCATTTTCGCAAGTACATTCATTTGCATTTTCCGTACACTCACATGGCTGGGTACCGTAACATACGCATTGATGATGATGTGTCGCTGCATGCGAATGTCTAATAATACAATTTCATGACAATAATATAAAATACTTTATATAATTCATATTATTTTATAGACATGAATGATTCTGAGCATAGTGTACAGTTTGCTGTCCCAGACAAATTAAGCATAAGATTAAAAAAATGTTATTATTAAATAAAGCTGTAGGAAGTTATATATTTAATGATTTTAAAAAACTGCCCTTTCTAGATTTAGGTTTTAAGCTTTATTTCTTTCAAAAATTGCTTTGGAATGGTCTAAAATTGCAAGTTTTGATTGTCTTCGGTAGAGTTTGCACATACAAAATTAAATTTATCTTATTTATGAGTTATTTTACAATTTCTTCTAAAATATTACTCTTTTTCGAACAATTTTCAAGAATATATAATTAATTATAGCAAACAAATTAATACATTTATTGCATTTCTATTATTGTATAACCTGCGTGGCCTTTTTGAAAAATCGTTATTAAAACTAATTAATTAAAATATAATGTTACCAAACATAATGGATTTAGTTAGTTATTATCAGTTTGTAAACTAAAATGCGCATTAGTCGCTCTAAAGTTCATAAAATGATAAGATCGTAATCATTTTGTTTTTATTTGAATGTTAGTGAATACTAAGCTATAAATGACTAAAATATGATGTTTATTTATAGATTTGTGTAATTTACTAATAATATTATACTTAATTAGCCCAAGTAAATGTGTTAAGATTTCTTCCACAATGAATGGTTTAATGTTCTTTCTGTCCATTACTTCCTTAATTATAATATTGTTCCTCTGAAATTATTATTACTTATATTATTATTATTATTATTATTGTAGAGGTCAAATAGTAATGATAAGCAGTATCAGTGCCTACAGGGCCACAGCTATTACATATTCTTTATATCGGCTGTATACCTGCTTGCATCATCACCATATCTATCATAACTATTTGCATCCAATCCTCCTCATAACATCCTAATTCTCGTAGATCAATTTTAATTTGTCCTCCCACCTTCGTCTCGGTCTACCTGAGGATCATGCGCCTGTCGGCTTCCCTACAAGTACTTTAAGTGCTGCTCTCTTATTTCCCATCCTATCTACATGCCCAGTCCACCCTAGTCTTCGAAACTTAATCACTGTGGTAATGTTTGGCTTCCCGTGTAGACCGTGTATTTCTTGGTTATGTAAAATTCTCCATTCACTAGTAATCTCATCTATTTAGCCCCCAAATATATTTCTAAGGACTCTATTCTCAAATATTCTAAATCTATTTTCTTCCCGTTTAGTTAACGCCCATGTTTCGCATTCGTATGGAAGTACTGGCATTATGATTCATTTTATATATTTCTAATTTAGTCTTTCGCAATAGTAATCGCGATTTTAGTAAGTTATTTATCGAACAGATGCATGTATTTCCCGAATGCAGTCTCTTCTTGATTTCTTTATGTGTTTCATTTTTGTGGTTTATTATCGTGCCAAGGTATTTAAACTCGTCTACTTTTTTGAAAGTTTTGCCCGAGAGTTTCAAGTCGGTATAAGCAATCTCAGGCGCAGCTCTGCTAGTGACCATGTACTGGGATTTCTTATCGCTTCTTTCTAGGCCTTTTTTCTTTAGCTGTTTCCGTTAGTATGTCTACGTTTGTTATTACGGTTTCTCTGTTTTTTCCCAATAATGTCTATATCATCTGCGTATGCTAACAATTGCATTAGGGAGCCATTTATTACAATTCCGTCATTGCTTTCGTACATCGCCCTGGCTACGTATTCTAAAACTAAGTTAAATAAGAGGGTTGATAGTTGCTAGATAGTTCATCTCCCTGTTTTAGCCCGTTGTGAATATGTAATGTCTGTGATAGGCTCTTACTTGAACTGACTATGCCCCGACTGTTATCTAGGTACATTCTCATTAAATTGACTAACTTTTTTGGTAACCCTAACAGTACGAAGACGTGGAACATTTTACATCTTATTATTGAGTCATACGCTTTCTTGAAATTAATGAATGATTGGGGTACCGTTTCCCCGTATTCCCATTTCTTTTCGAGAAGCTACGAGTACCTAACCGTCAACAGCTGGTCGTTTGTTGACCTGTTTCTCCGAAATCCACACTGGTAGTCCCAGAGGATTTCCTCCGCGAGCGGTGTAAGTCTATCTAGCAGTTAATTAGAGAGAATTTTGTAGCTTGTACAGATAAGAAAAATGCCTCTATAGTTATTACAGTTTGTTTAATCTTCTTTTTTGTGTACTGGGACTCTCCATTCTGTATGTGGGCGTTGCTTCTTTCCTCCATATGATGTAAATAAAATTATGAATTATTTTCTGAAGTGGCCCCCCTGCTTAAATAGTTCGCCCTGTAAATGGTTTACTCCTAGGGCTGCATTATTTTCTAACTTATTGATTGCCTTGCAGACCTCATGTAGGCTAGGCTGCTCAATAAGTGGTTTAACAGTGTGGATTTCTTTATAGTTTAAAGCGGTTTGTTGTTCGTGTACATTCAGGAGCTCGTCGAAATAGGTTTTAGTATCCCATTTGTGTTCGCTATAAGGTTCCCATGTTCGTCTCTTAGGAAGTTAGTTTTACTTTGAGATCCTTTCCTTTTTAAGTTTATACCTGTATACATTTCCCGAATATTATTTCTATTATTATTTTCTTATATTGCTGAGACTTTATTATTTTCCCACTTTCGCTTTTTATTCCGAAAAATTCATTTGGCTTTTGGAACACCCTTATATTACGGTAATGCGCGGAGGTGATCTCATTCGCATCGTTAACGCTAAGCATTCTTGCTTTTTTCCGTTTTTCATTTCGCGCATCGCATTCCTCGCCAAACTACGGTTTTTGTTTGTTCTTTTTCCGTTGACCTAACACCGTCATAGTAGCTTGTCTTATAGAACTTCCTCAGGGTCGCGCACCCTATGACTGTCTGATACAACTAGTTTATTTGTAAGCTCCTCCCTACATATAATTTTCATTAGCGGGTCATTTAACTTTTCGAGATTAAATTCCTCTGTTTGTCATGTTTTATTCCTATTTTTATTTACTAGTAAACGATCCCTAATTTTGGCTATAACAAGAAAATAATTTGACTTGCAATCGGCTCTACGGTAAGTTCGGACCTCGAGAATGTCAGCATGCCATCTTTGGTCAGTTAGACCGTGGCCGATTTGGTCAAGTGTGCGTCCATCGGGACTTCTCCAGGTTCCTTTGTGTTTAGCTAAGTGAATTAAATATGTGCTTTTAACTATTAGATTCTTAAACGCGGCAAAATTAATTAATCTCACTCCATTATCGTTACTTACGTCATGTAAACTTTCTTTTCCTATGGTCGGTCTAAAATTTTCCTCCTTTCCGATTTTCGCGTTAAAATCTCTTAACAATATTTTTGCGTCATGAGTTGAAAATCTATCAAACACCTGCTCTAGGTTTGTGTAGATGGAACCTTTGATTTTATCGTCCGTATTCTCCGTTGGGCAGTGAATATTAATAAATACGTATTTGTCCATCGACTTTTGATGGTTAGGAACCCTATGCGATCATTAGTGAGTTTAAACTTAGTTTCCGCGCGCATTACTCTATTACTTAGTAAGAAAGCCGTTCCTAGATACCCGTCTTTTTTCTATCCGCTATAGAAAATTGTGTATCTGTTAATACGCTCTTACTGTCTGCCTCCCTTGTTAGTCCATCTAATTGCCAGTCCTGAGCTAAACTACACATGTTCCATGTGCACACCCTTAACTCTGTTATGGTACTTTTGCATGCTTCTTCCTATCATTATATAATCTCTTAAAGACATATACCAATATAAATGTACGTGGTTTGTATTCATTAAATAGAAGTAAGACCGTCGACCTACCAAATATTATTAAAAGAAACGCATAAAATATCAAAATTATTTGTAACCCAATGTTTTTATAGAGTTACTATATTGTATATAGAAGGAATGTAAACTGTTTTATTAAAAACTGTAAAATAAGTCGAATTGCATGCTATGCTCTGAATCACCCATATAATTCCAAACAAAAAATTAAATAATTAATAGAAATCTCAGATAAGATATAATAAATAATAAATTAAGAACTACTTGAATATGATATAATGATAATACTCACTTTATAAACTTAGAATGATGAATTGTCAAATCATTTCGTTTTTGTACAGCTGCCGAATTCAAGCATATTAATTGTAATTATGAATCACGTACAAAATTTACTCACTAGGAGAGTGTCAGATGTTTGTAAACCGATAATTGAAGAGGCTCTAACACGATGTGCAAAAACGGGTTTCAGCACTTTATTCAGGATACACTAATCCATAAAAAAGCTCCATTTTGATGAGTGAGATCTAAATAATTAGAGTGATTTTTACATTTACGCAACGCCAGAATGCACTGCGCGTACCTACACGCACGTAAGTGCGAGCGAGAGAGCAGATACCCATTTCTTTTTCAAACGTATTCGTCGTGTTATTTGCATAGAAAAATCGTTTTGAAATACTAATATACGTATATTCTTTAAGGGAGCAGGCGTGGATTAAACCCAAAAAAGATTTCTTTTTATTACTCCAGAAAACTGTTTATGTTTAAATTTAAAATCAATCATACTGACACTTGATATGCTATTACTTCTTAATAATATCTTAAATTTACCGTTGTAAAACCTCAAAATCTTGATCCTACACGTCACAATAAATCACTATTTTCAATACCATATTTATTAAAGGAACTTTGTTCCTCACACGATTCTAAATTGACATGATAAATGAAAAAAAAATTTCGACGTTTATTGGTCTCCTGTTGACATGTGTTTATCAATCAATCAACGTTTTTAAAAATGTTAAAAATAAAATTTTCAAAAATCGATTGGATCTCTGACAAACAATAATAAAAATCATTTTAACAAAAAAGTGCTTGGCTCATTTTGTAATACATGTCAAAAGCAGTTCAATAACCGTCGAAACAAAAAATTTCGTTTATCATATCACCTGGAATCGTGTGAGGAACGAAGTTCCTTTAATAATTATGGTATTGAAAATAATGATTTATTATGACATGTAGGATTAAGATTTTGAGGTACTACAATGGTAAAATTTAGGATATTATTGTGTTTTAATAGTTTACAAATTTTCAGAATGATTGCTTTTAAAAATAAAAAGTTTTTTGGACTCGCAAATAAAAATTCCGTTTCTGGGTTTAACCCACGCCTGCACCCTTATGGGGACAGAGACACCTTTAAATTTTAAATTAATTGATATTACATTATACGGTAAAAATGACTCATATGTCATATAATACCTGTTCTTTTATGGTAAATTTTAATATTTTATAAAAATATAAAGGTAAACATGTTTAATATTTTTATTTTACAGTTTTTGGGCCTCTTTTATTCGCTATAATGAAAACCTCTATGTTTATTGGGCTACTGCAAGGTTTCGACAGCCAACGTTATCACATTGGTGTTTTTAAGGTTTTATTATGTTCAAAATACAAGTTGTTATGATATGAATGTGGAAATTGGTACATAAAAATTATTGACCAAATATATAGGGGAGAATGGGGTATTGCCGGTCACCTAAGTAAACGTACTTGTTATTTCCACGTTCAAATTGTTTTTTTTAACTTTAAATAATTATTATGTTAGTTCAAATCATTGACTTTAAATATTTCTTATTGGTTTAATATAAAAATTTAAGATATCGAAGCTATAAAACGAAAAAAGAAAAGCATTTTGACCGGATTTACTCCACATCAAACGGTAATATCGGTCAGCTTTGGTACAATTCCGGTCAGTATTAAAAAGTTACTTTTATAGGTGAAAAATTTCTTTAAATCAATTATATGAACCTTCATATGATCCGTCGTATTATTATTCGCACTTACATAGTGAAATATGTAATAACATAACCACTGCTCAACAAAAACACTTAAGCAAAGTCGCCCTACCTGAGAGCGCAGCGCAACGGTTTCTTAGACTAACTTTCGGGATCATCATATAGATAACATTGTGACCTGAATTACCCCAATTCTGCTTAGTAATTTAAATTGAAATGACAAAAAAGCAATAGGTTTATACTCTTTTTTCTTTACTACTTCGTATTCTTAGATTGTTCAAATAAATAAAGTTGCACAAAAAACTACGTAAAGTAACAAATAATATGCATAAAAACTTATTTTATAGACTAGATATCTTATAAGAAATATAGAGCTAAACTTTAATTGTGTATAATTCCTGAATAATACAGAATAGAAGGCTGATTGAACACTAGATTAATTGCATTTTATGTTGCGTTTGATATATTATTCGAATTATTACCTAAAAATGTTTAGATTATTGAAAATAAGAGTGACCGGAATTAGCCAGTGATCGACATTACCCTGTTCTCCCCTTGTCTATTTAAATAAAACTATTCGATTTAAAAAAAAAATTAATATGAAATGTGAATTAAAAAGAGAAGCTCAATAATTATTATATACAAATTCCCACATTCATATGATAACTACATGTATTTTGAACATAATAAAACTTTGAAAAATCAATTAGAAATGTTACTTGTATAGTTCAAAAAAGGTCACAGAAAATGTTTGGAAATATTTCTTAAATATTTCAGCAATAATTCATTTAAATATTTAAGAAATTGTATGGAATACGTATTATCGTACTACCTACATATTTCTAAAAACATTTCGGAAATATTTCAGTAATATTTTAATGTAATATTCCACAAATGTGTCTAGCTGTCTCAAAAATATTTCTAAAATTTTATCGGACTATGTACTGAAACGTGATAAACAAATACGAATGAAATATTTCTTAAAATATTTCCGGTTACCTTCTAGAAAAGTTTTTAAAAATATTTTTCGTATAATTCAAAAAAGACCGCCGAACACGTCTTGAAGTATTCGAAAAATAGTTCAGTATTATATCATAAAGTATTTTTAAGAAATCGCATTGAAAGATACTAGGTACCTAAATATTTTTTGAAATAATTCTTTCAATACCTGATATTTTGATGGGGTTGAGAAAAAAAAGTTTTTCGAAAAACCCCGTTTTTCGGTGCAGCTAGCCAAAGTCGCATAGCCGGGCAAAAAAGTGATGAACGGAGAAAAAGAACTTCTTTGCCCGCTAACGAATATTTTTTAAAATAACCATCAAAATGTTTAGGTCCCCCTAAACATGGGGTACCATCTGGATGATACTTGCCTTCGGCTCATGCTCGCTCGCCTTCTACTCATACTGCAAACTCACACGCAGGCAAGTAAGGCCTACTTTACACCTTGGTACGCAATATACAATTGAGATGTGAGTAAACACCTCTGAAAGACTCATCAAGTATCGGTTTCCAAATCTTTAAGGTGGCTTCAGCGATGGGTACCTTATGAAACGAGGGCCCTATAGGGGGTTTCATTTTTAACCAACTTCGAAAAAGGAGGAGGTTCTCTATTTGCCTTGGTGAAGGTAGCATTAGCGCCAAAAGCAATGGTTAATTCCCATAAGGTGGCGAAAATTAGAAGTACAATAATGATGATACCATATATTACAGAGATAGGGAAAATAAAAATTTTATTACGTTGTACAATATCTTGAGATATTTCTAACAAATTATGATGTGTAGAATATTTACGTAACTACGAAAAAGAGTATTTAAGATAAATATATTCTCTTAATACTTTAAATATCCCGAAAAGCGATAAAATTGGTGTTTTTCTTAACCTCGCTATGCACTGCATCATCATTGTTGTAGTTACACTAATGAACTTTTTTTTATTGAAAGAGGATGATCCCATAGTGGTCCATTTCTATTTTGTAAGGATTATTCCAGTCTGACCAACGATTTAGATGAATTTCTTTGAATGAAAGAGGATACTAACCTTTTAACTAAACCGTTAACTAATTCGTTAACTAAACTTTTGGATTTGGATAAATAAAATGAAATTTCATTGGTACAACTAAAAAGTATAAAATAAAAAAAAGAGTTACGGTGGTATGACTTCAGAGGCATTATAAGTATATGTGTTTAGATCCAATCTAGTATAAGTTCTAAATGAAGAGAGATACTATAAGTTAGTTTGAAATTCGGCGGCGACTTCGAAAAGGTTTTTATCGATTATTCATACTTTTTATCGATCATTTAATACTTTTTAGAGCGTTTTTTTCAAAGTCGGTTATTTTATTTATTTTTTTTTGCTTTTAATTTTGAGGCAATTGTCTTATTTAAATTTCGTTCTAAAGCTTTGTGAGCCACTTCTGAACGTTTATAATAAAAGATTATTAAGTTAATACGTAAAAAGAGCGCTAGTTGGTTGATTTAGCTCTCGGCACGCATAAGCAGAAGCGCGTTCTCAACGATTATCCTTAATATCTTGTTTATGTGGTCGTTAACACATAAATGTGATCACGTTATTAAATTCCCCGTAATGATATTTTAATGTTATTAAAAATTTTGCGTATTAAAATTAAAGTTTAATGTTAGTTTCAGTGACGTCTATACGAGTATTTTTCTAAAAAGTCACTGAAGCCACCTTCATACTTTCCTAGTCAGCACGTTATCAAAATATAGTAAATTTTAAAACTTTAAAACTTACGGTTTGCGGAAACTTCTTTGCCCTTAATATCAAGTCCAATAAATAAAACAAAAATTACTAAAAGTGTAGGTTTCATTGGTGCTAAATTGGAAATAGTATTTCGTATAGAATTGTATCGATGATGTAGATGATATAGTATATATTCAACGTTTAAAAAGTTCGTTTAAAATCAAAATGAGTGCTTGTCTTCACTGCGTAATTAGTGCTTGCAACTGACTGTGCAATCATTACATGCATAAGTTTTTATATTCGCGATAAAACTGTTGTATGACTCATGATTTACACTTAGGTTAAAAGAAATAAATAAACCCATAAATGTTAAAAATACTCTTCTTACGATTTACATTCATGCTATTTTTTGTTATTTTAAATTTAAAATTGTTGAAAAAAACATGAGCATGAGAAAAAAGAAACTGAAAAGTTTTTATGATTTTCCTTAAATTTGAACACATACTGCCTTTAGTTATCCCAACAAAGTGATTCTGAAATGGAAAATCGACTATGATGCGAATTTTTACACACCTTGACTTATCTACATACTGGGCCATGAGAAGCTCTGGTGTAACGAAGAGATTAAAAAAATAATTCGACCTATCGACTTATCAGGCATACCATAGTGGGCAGATACGATATTTAGGTGCTTATGGTAACAGACGATGAAATCGAGGTAGTGCGCTCTGTAGTCGTTTGTATCTATGAGTACGTGCTAGATGAAAGAGGTACTATGAGGTTAGAAAAAAAAAACAAAGACTAAGTATCTAACAAGGAGAGTGTATGAAGTGCAGGATGAGAATTTTAATGAGGCATTGAGAGGTGTTTTACTGGTGCCTAAAAAGGAACTTCAGCACCCGTCGTTTTAGCTAACGAGCCCATATTATCGAGATGTAGCCAATTGTGTCAAAAACACCCAGCTTTTAGTGAAAAAGTAGTATCTCTATTTCAGATCATAACTCCGTAGATTTTTACTCGCAACAAATAATCTAAAAATAAGAAAATGTAGATAGGAAGAGCTTTAATTTTCGCTTTGTTTCGTATAAAAATATTAATACCTTGGAAAGTTATTAATTGTCAAAGAAAATAATAAAAAATATATGAAAAATTGAAGATTTTATTTCTTCTTTAAATCGTGGATTTTCCATACATTTCTTATTATTAATTTGATAGTTAATAACTTTGTTTAAGATTAATATTTGTATATGAAACAGAACGGAAATTAATAGTATTAATAGTATATATTGTGCACTAAGGGCGAAAAGTGAGTCTTTTCGACCGAGTATGGAGTTTGCAGTAGGAGTCGTAGGGGAGCGAGCACGAGCCGAAGGCAAAATTTTTCTTACCTATAAAACTAAAGTAACAAAAAGATTTTTCTATCTACCTTTGTCTAACCGAACACCTAACACAAAGGGATTGGACCGAATACCAATCCCTTTGTGCCCCCGCTGAAGAACGCACAAATGCAGCGTGCGAGCAATCTTGGGCACCACCTGGTTACGTTTTTCAACTCATCGTTGAAGTCTGGAGCCTTCTCTACCGCCTGGAAGAGTGCTCGGTTAGTGCCGCTGACGACCTACATCTTTCGGAGGCAATTGCGCGTCTAAACACTGTGGCACAGGCGGTGTCGGAATAGGCAACGGATGCCTCTGTGAATCTCAGTGTCAGCAAAACTAAGGCAAATATATTTGGATCAGATTATAATGTACACAAGGTGCAAGAATTGGAATTGCCAGGCATTGAGATGCAGAATGGAATGTACGTGCCTTTCTCCGATACCGTCATCAACCTGGGTATGATTGTGGATGCTGCGATCACCTGGAGACCTGAGGTTGACGGGGTCAGCCAAAAAGATTATTTCGCTTGTGCACCACAGAGCAGCTGCGAAAGCAACTTGCATATGCATTAACTGTTTCACGGCTCGACTATTGCTCTGTGGTGTACCTAGAAGCTCCGGAGGAACTACAGAAGAGACTGCAGCGCTTGCAGAATTCATGCGTGCGTTATATAAGCTGTACCAGGAGGGATGAGCACATCACCCACCCCATTCCGGGAGGCACTGGGCTGGTTATGAGTAAAGGATAGGAGAGAGTATTTTGCGGCGGCGCTTTTATACAAAAGAATCGGAATGCCGCAGCCACCGTACCTTGCTGCTCTCCTTCAAAAGAACCAGTCCAGGAACTTTGATAGGGGTGAATAAAGGAGCTCGCGGTGCCATTTTTTCGATCAGATACTGGGCTGTATTCATTTATATCGCAGGGACTATGAAACTAGATTCCAGACGATGTGCGATGTAAGCCATCAATGAAAGGTTTCAGAATTTTCGTTCTACATCACCTCTCTCGACTCGCGGGGACCTAAACAATAACGGTTAGCGGATTGAATGATTATTCGAGAACGAAATATGTATCAATGTGTATGAATGTATTTATAAGAGAGAATAGAATGACTGAATGGTGTATAATGAATGATCGATATTTTAAGCGTTTGACGCGATAAATATTAGCACGAAAATGCGCAGCAATCTTACCAAAATAACGATGAGCTGTGATCTAAACCAAATGTAGCTAATGTGACTAAAATATATTATTATGTATTGACTGTCAATTTGTATATACTGTATGCTGTGAAGTATTGAAATATTATTATGTATTGACTATCGATTTGTATATATGCTGTATAGCTAGATGTGATATAATTACTGTATGGTAATTGCTGCATGAAAAAAAAACACTTATCTATCATATCGATCTTTTACCTACTTTTGGATTCTTTTTCTCAAGTAAAAACCTGCAGAGTTACGAACTGAAGTAGAGGTACCATTTTTCACTAAAAAACAACAGTATTTGAAACATAATTGTCTATATCTTGATATTAGAGACTCGTTAGTTCAATCGGCGGATGCTTGGGTTTATTTTTAGACACCAGAAAGCACCTTTTCAAGCCTCATCAAAATTCGCAAACCGCACTTCGTACACTCTTCTTGCAAGATTAAAAGTTACCTATATATCAAGTCGAGTAATCTTTAAATATTTGAAACAATTGATAAATTGCAGTCACCTGCAATTGTGTGAGGAACACAGTGACTTTAGTAAATATGGTATTAAAAATATTGACTTATTGTGACGTGAATCTTTAGTTTTTGTTTATAAATGACACCTCTTTTATCAAAAGATGTTTTCATTGAATTTAGCAACAGGGTGGAAGATACTTAATATAATAAAAGATTTGTGTTTATAATTAACTCGTTAAAACCGAGATCCTAAAAAAAAATCATCCTATTCATCCCATTCATTAATAAATGTGTTTTGACCCTTAACTAGAAGACTTCCGAAATAATATTTTTTTTTCAATTTTTTGAGTTTTCTCGAATTATATGGAGTAAAAAATGACTTAGGCCCTTATTATACGATCGAAAAGGGTCCAATTTGATTTGATCCATATATTTAGATTGCATAATTTACAGTTTATCACTAAAGGGTTAAGTAATAAACAGCAATAACTTATTGTAATTTATTTTTTAATAAAATAAATATATATATATATTTATAGGATACTATCCGAGTAAGAAAATCTTATATATAATCATATATAATTATATATAAGTACACGTACGCGCACATTAAAACACAGAAATATCAAAATACATGCAAACAATTGTACACACTTCATATACAATATATGTGCGCACGTATATGTATACGAAAAAAACACACATTCAGCGTTTAAAAAATAAATTATATCATTATTAAATCATTTTTAAAAGATCACAAAATAATAATATTTTTAATATAACATTATCTTTGGATTTTTTTTCGTGAAGTTGGCTGAGGCAGAAATAAGTGTAGAATAGTAAAACTTATATATAATAATACTTAATATCTACAAGAAAAAGCACAACGATAAAGCATAGAGATGTCGTGACATACAAGGTGCAAATGTATTGATTACATTGAATAATTTCTAATATCTTAGAAGATTATGAACGAAATCGGCTCCAAAATATTGAGCCAATAACCTAACACCTAGAAACTATTCTCTGAAATTTTCAAGGTATTACATCAAGTATTACTAAAGTTATCATTGTCAATAAAAAAAAATTGTTTTTGACACTTTATTTTCGGTTTTAAAAAATAAGACGACTTATTACCTAAATATATAAAAATATGCCTGTATCTGAAACAAGTATTCAGTCAAAATTTCACTGACTTTTATCGTACAGTTTTCTAGTAATAAATGTTGAAAAAAATATATTTTGTCACATAGTATAACAACTGAAAAACGACACATGTAAAATCGTTTACGGTCCTCAAATGAAGACTTTTATAAGTACTTTATTGTATAAAAAAATCGCTTCCCAGAAACCATACCTGCATTGAAAAGAATGCAAGAAAACAAAATTCAAAATTCTTACATTTTGAAAAATGGCCATAAAAAAAATTTTTGGACACACACACACACACACACACACACACACACACACACGCACACAAAACTTAACATTACGTAATATGTGAATGATCCCTTACCATGAAGACTAACGTTTTTCATAGCTTCCTACGAAGACCAGCACTTTTTACGAGTAAGGGGCCATTCACATATACATAACGCTATTCTTCTAATTTCAGACCGCCTCCACTTCATGTAACATATTTTCATTGATTTTCCTATGGCTTTAACCTCCCTCCATTCTTAAAGCGTTAAGTAATATGTGAACGACCACTAATACATTTTATAATTTCCCCTCGAAAACTGATGCATTTCATAATGTCCTCACGACTAGCACTTTTCATGTAGAATGTATGAATTATGGTATTGTCGATAAACTCTTGTCAGGTCGAGTCTAGTTTTCTTTTTGAGTTCGGTTCATGTACTTGTACTCTTTTTGTACTATTTTTTGAAGAGTTTCTCGTGTATTAGTTTGTGTAACTCTAATATGTCAATAAACATTGCGTGGAAAGATTTTCAAAAATAGTAGATTGTACAAGGTGGGTACGAAGCAGGCGATTCGCGTCGAGTGTGAATTTTATCACCCAAGGGAAGCTCGCACGAGTCGAAAATCATTTATTTTTGTATACGAGTGTGGTAAGTTCTTCGCGCACTTTTCGGCAAAAGTGACTAAATCAAGTAATCCAAGCATGAGCAATTGAGCTTCTCACACGGCGTTTCAAAAAATATATTTTTTCTTAGTTTCTTGCCTAGTCTGCTTAGTGGATGTGTAACGTTCAGAAATTCTGATAATAGTCAGATCTACGTTTTTTGTAAGTTAACAATTTCTTAATTCTCGTTTTTTAAAGTCTACTAAATAGTCTACTAACTAAATACATTATCATAAAAATATATTACTTGGTAATTTTAAGACCTGAATTTTAATATTTTCAAATGATTATACTTGAGTTTCATAAGAAAGTAATCATCAAGGCTCTTTTAAACATTTTATCATGAAAAAAGTTTGTAGACCCTAGCATTATTAAATTTTTAACAACCATGTAAATTTTGCATTTAAGATGTTTTGTTTAATAGTAATATAATAATTAAAGTTCTAGTTCCAATGATTATGCTGAGTAAACTAAAAAATATAAGCAAAAATTAAAGATACAAAATGTAATAGTACCGTAGAAAGCATCCAGTAACAAAAAAAATAACAATTTTTTTGCTTCTCATTCAGAAAATCAGTCTAAATGAGTTTCTACGCACACTATCAAAGCAAAAACTCATTCCAAACCAGCTAAAATCAAATTCCGTCTAGGAAGTCAGACACCCAGCACACCAATCGACCTCCTAATACCGACAGCACGGAAATCGGTATAGCGGAAGTAGCGTTACAATTAGCCGTTGAAAACGAAATTCCATTCGGTCTCCCCCTTACGCCCGAGAGTGTCTCTCCTTGCGCGATACTGCGCGATACCGCGGATACCCTAGATAACGCGCACACACCGTCTGCCCACTATACACTGCTTTCTTCTCTCTGCCTTCTTTCGTGTGTATGTGTGTGTGTGTGTGTGTAGCTGCACGGGCGGCAGCGAGCACGTATGTATCCCTCATTCGGGATGCAGGCGGCGTAGGCCGTCGGCGGAGCTTCCATCGCTAGCTATAAAGCCTGCTGGTCCTCCCTGACCCTGGCATTCGGTGTTTGGCCTCGCGAATCGATCGATCGGTGGGTTGTGTGCGCGCATTAACTTGTATCCAGGAGCAGTCATGAGGATCTTTGTCGCTGTTTTGTTGTTGGCGGTGGTGGCACTGGCTGGACAGGCCAAAGCCGATTTTCCCGGTATTCAGACGACCGTCGAGGCTCTCAGGAGTATCTACTACAGGTGATTCTTCGATTTGCTCATTCGGCTGAGTTTTAGTGACATTGTGAATTGAATGACGAGTTTGCGTTCGTAGAAATAGTGTTATTAGAGTTACACACGTGGAAAATATAGTTGTTAGTAGTTGCCTATGGTTGATGGGTGAAGACGATGAGAGACTTTTTGAATCATGATCTAACTAGTTAGATTCTTAGTGACTAATATAAGATAATGATTCAAAAATATCTTATCCTCTACACCTGATTTATTTAAATCAACAGGCGCTACTAGATTTTCTTTCATCTATTGACTAGTGATTGAAACTAACTTCTTGTGATAATAATTATAGCATATAATTCTATAATATGGTTATTTCAAAAAATTGTTTACATCGATTACATTTAACTGATTCATTATTGTATTAACACTCTGCTATAGACCTTTATTTAACAAATTAATTTTTTATGCCAATTATATTAAACTGATCGATTATTGTATTAGCATACTTATACAGACATGGACTCAACAAATCAATTGTTTATATCGGTTGAATTTAACCAATAGATAATTGTGCTAACAAACTAGCTAACATCTTAATAGAGACACGGACTTAACGAATCAAGTACATATATAGCTTATATTTAACTGATTGATTATTACACTATCATTGTGACGGAAACTCAAACTAACAGGCTTTTCAATAATACCCTCGATCAAGCATATTTCCGACAAACAATTTCTAAAACCATTCATAACCTCTTAGATGCGCAAGCGACGAGTCGATGCTGTCCTGCGCTAAGCCCAAGGTCCTGAAGTACCTGAGCGACGCGGTACAACAGGAGCGATTGCCCATCACCGAGGATCTCTCGATCGTCCGCTCGCGCAGCATGACCGAGGAGGACAGCAACGACTCCGACTCCGATTACTTCTTGGCCCAGGACTCCGTCGACCCCAAGAGGCGCGAACAGATTCGTTCGCTCATGCTCGAGAAGCTCGACTCCTACCTGTCCAGTCACACCCTGGAGGCTAAACTGCCCGAGGCCATCGTCGGCTCGGACATCGTGCCCAGATCCCTCGTCGAGTCCGTGCCCAAGAGCGTTAGCATTCCTCTCAGTGACTCTCCTAATGGAAATGGCAAGTATTTGGATGATTTTTAGAGGAAGTAGGATTGAGTTCATTTTTTATAATCAATATTCATTGTAATAGGTTCGATTAATAGTTCACAAAAGTTGCATAATTATTGGATTAAGGATATTGAGGGTACGGGTACTAGTAATTTGTTTTTATAAATCAATATTGCTTATATAAAGTTAGTTTAATAGTTCAGAAAAGGTTTATAATTATTAAATGAAGAACGTTGAGAAAATTCAGGTGATCATCACAATGAAACAAATAACAATTTTCTGTAATAATAATTAGTGAACAATGTAGGTTTATTCAATTTTTGACAGTATCAACTTTAACGATGATTTATACTTGAATTAATATCAGTATACAAACATTATAATTCAATGAATCAATATTGATTATGAAGAATTGGCTCAATAGTTTAGAAATATTTTAGGATTATTGAATAAATATCAGTTTCACTAGTGACTGTTTCTAAAATAAAATTCAACGCTTATTACCAACTCTTCGATGGTAGAAACCTAAATAAACTATTACTCTAATTTTAAATAAATAATATATCTATACCACTTAAGAATGTTCAAATACCAACAGAACAGAACATTTTAAGACTAATCCACGACTATCTCAAATTTCAGGACGAGGCTTCGTGAAAAAAGTCATGATCCCCTTCCTCCTGGGTCTCAAGTTCAAGGCCACGGCTCTGGTGCCCCTCGCCCTCGCTCTCATCGCCCTGAAGACGTGGAAGGCCCTGACCCTGGGTCTGCTCTCGCTCGTACTCAGCGGCGCCATGCTCATCTTCAAGCTGACCAAGCCCAAGGTCGCCTACGAGGTGGTGCACTACGGCCATCCGCCCGTCGAGCACGCGCCCCACTGGGACACTGCGTCCCACGGACCCTACAGAGCATACCGAAAGTAGACGAGGGATGAAGGACGACCGAGAAAAAACGATT
The DNA here is from genome assembly GCA_949152435.1 of Gastracanthus pulcherrimus. Lineage (NCBI taxonomy): Eukaryota > Metazoa > Arthropoda > Insecta > Hymenoptera > Pteromalidae > Gastracanthus > Gastracanthus pulcherrimus. The sequence goes on along the minus strand of OX424576.1, from coordinate 142,537,362 downwards.
ATTTATATGATTTATTTATTTGAGCGAGGAGCCTACCGTTATTTATGTGTTCTTTTTTTACATTGAATAAACAAAAAGAGAATCGATGCGATTGTTTTTGATACGTAAATCCTTGTGTTGTCACTTTATTTACCTTCTATTCTGCAAATACATCAATGATGCATTTTAGACGCGAGAATAATGAGATATTTTGATAGAAGAGACGCAAGATATTATTGAAATTAAGTAAGAGTTAGGTTTAAATTTGAGCATATTTTTAAATGGCTGGTAAAAGTAAACAAGTTACATATAGTTACGATTGCGTACAAATATTTCCGAAAGTAAAACTCACTGTTTTGGTACCCAATATTCAAATTCAATGCGCACGTGCATGCGATTTTTCTCTCTGCTCAACCGCAGTGTAGACTTTAAAAACCGAAAGTAGATACAAACGCTTACCAGAAAAATTAAAGAGTCAAACAAAAGACCATATACATAGTAACCCATGCCATGAAAAGCAAGGCCGACGAAAGCACGCAAACACGGAAGTGTACAGCGGATCGCTTTCACGCAAGGGCCAAGGGAAAAAAGCACCAAATAAGACGAACCAAGAATGTCTCCGTTGTCCCGGATGCCTATGCAAACGATGCCTACGACGACCCAAAAGCCCGAATTGCAGCGGAGGCCATTAAAAATGCACAATAGAGCACCGGCCGCCGGCAGCATCGGATGAAATAGAATTCCGAGTGGGTGAAAACGCCGGCGCGCGGCGCATAACAATTACACAAGCGGCGTCTCTCGATTTCGATTCCCATACATAGCGAGCCGCTCTGTATAGCTTTATGCTCTCTCGAGATCGAAGTAGATTTCGGCTGGACGTCGATATTTCGAGAGGGGGTGAAATTAACCTAGTGAGCGGCGTGGCGAGTTGAGCCGTTAATGGGCCAATGGCAGCAGCACGTGTAAGCGCGTGGACGCGAGGCACAGGAATGGAAAGTCGCGCGACTTGCGTGTCGCGAATCGACGATAAGGGCGAGAGAGATGTGTACGCGAGGCGTTACTACACCGAACACGTGGAGTAGGTGCGCGTATACGGTATGGGTATTAGTGGAGAGGCAATCGAATGATGTACATATTCCGGCATGGTGCACGGATATATCGATGGATTTTAGGTCGATTGTAAGAGCTAAAAATTGATTTATAGACACGCGCTGTTCATCATTCATAATAGATTTTTGTCCTTTTATTCTGAATAGAAATTAGTCGATGTGTACTTAACTTTCCTTTATCGACAACTAAGGTTGGAATTATATGATATACGATGATTGTTGGAAAGGAGTGCAAACAATATAATTTACAGATATTATTTTTAAAAAGAAGTAAAGTTGAAAAAATATGTATTACTTTTTATAGTTAAGTACGTCGTTAAAAGTCACGTGTAAGAACGACGTGTGTCACATTAATATTTAAACATAAAAATATTGTATGACTAATACTGCCGCATAGAAGAAACTTTAAATTATAAAAAGAAGTTATGTTAAAATTTTCTAGAAACATTTTTTTAGTCCTAAGGAATGAATATATACACTATTTTCCGAAAATGTGTATATAGATGTGTTCAAATGTGAGCATGTATATGAGTCAGGATATCTACAGAGAGTCTGATTCAATTATAATCTACCCGGTCAAGGTCTATTTTTGATATACATAAAATAATATTTAAAATAGTAATAATAGTTTCAAAATAGAACTTTTCACATGGGCTCTTATTACGAAACATGCATTGATACCTGTAACTGCATGAAAAATCATGATTTGTTCATAGAACCTCCAAGAGATTATAGTTGTTTGATGATAGATTCCGATTATTTAACAAAAATAATCGGTCGCCAGTCAAATATAAAAACGCCTCCATAATTATGTGAACTTCTATGTATTTGATTTTATTTTCTCTTATTATGTAATATTTATTTATTATATAAAGAAGTATTATTATATTATTTATAGTGTATTATATACAGAATAAAAAATAAAATTTTTACTTTTGTTCCAAATAATTTGTACACATACTTTGAAAATGGAAAAAAATATGTTTACTAATATATAATTACATATTTATTAACGTGAACGGTAATAAATGATCACACTAATTTTATATCCATAAATATTTTATAATATTTTATTTTGAAAGCGATCGTTTTATAAACGATTTTAAAAACTAATACTTTTGATAGTTTATACGTATAATTGTGCGAATAATAATATGAAATATTTAGTATTTTAGACACTAAGTATTCGTAAATAATTATTTTATATTTACAACCGTTCAAAATATTCGACATTCCACCGAGTATGTGCAGACATATAGCTATTGGTTTACTAGACTAGTCGCCATATTGGTTTTATGGCTTCACTTAGGTGACACTATTCCTATGCCTTCACCAATGGAGTGTCCAGACCTGATTATATGATCGTGGTGGCGGGGTGGTAGAGCCTCACCTCGAACGTTCGACGAAGTTAAGCAGCTTAAGGCTCAGCTAGTACTTGGATGGGTGACCGTCAGGGACCCCGTGACCAATGCATCTTCGTCCAATCGATTAGGTAATTTTTCATACTCAACAAAGCGAACGGGACGTATGGAATGATCGAATTTGGTGTCTAACCTACTGAATGTGACAGACATCCAATTCGAACATGTCAAATACATCAATACATCGACCATCTCAGAGCGGGTTTCATCCTGATACAAGTTTTCCCCACTTCACAGGCATAACCCTGGGCGAACGCGGGATGTGATTAGGTAGGGTAATATAAAGGTATAGAAGAAATAACTATCAGACACTTACTAGGTCAAAAGGCTGCAGAACATACAAAAATTAATTTACTTTATGGATTTCAGAAAATCTTAAAATAGAAAAAAGGTTATAAAAAGAGAACGGTCGATAAATCTTTAAATTTCTCTTTAATTTCGAATCTTCATTAAAAAACAAAAAAAAATACCCATTTTGATAAAAAATAGCCGTGCTATTCTCGAAATATAAGCGATCAAAAAAGTTGTCAAAAAATACATAATCTCAAATATATCGGAACATAAAAGTTATGATCTGGACAAAGAACTCAACTAAGACGTAGTACAAAGCTAACTTTTTCAGAAGTTTAAAATCAAATGCTGCCGATTTACTCGTTATCATAGGTGACAAAAATCGATTTTTTTCTCCTCAAAAGAAAAAGATGAAGTCTGGAAAATTATACTGAATATTCTTCTTCTTATTCCTAATCATTGAAATTTTTTTCAATAATTTTTCTTCTTATATTTTACAGATATAACTATTTGAAAAAAATGACGATTTCGTGTATAACAAAACAAATTATTCAAAATTTCGGATCAAAAAAGATAGGTACATTTATGCTCTTTCAAATGTATTATCACTTAATGGATAATATTATTTCTAAGGTATCAAAAAACCCAAAAAACTGAAACTCGAAAATCAAAAAACCGCTAAAAACGAAATCACATCGAAAAAAAGTTTATTTTGAGCCGCCGTCCTTATAAAAAGCAGAAAAATGATCCCTGAATAATTAATTTTCATCGTATATATTCAGAGTAATGTTATTATAAACTCACACACATATACACACACACATACACACATATACATGCACATCCATACCGACATTTTTTAAAAATAGTGTATATTGATTCCTAACGTTACAAAACATTTTTCTAACATATTTTTATCAAATCTTTTTTTTTGTCGTCACGAAGTTTCCTCTATGAGAAATCAAAAAAAAATACAGCCAGAATGAATTTTATGTTTTTAATATGTTTTTTATGTTGTCTGAGTATTTCTTATATCTTGAAGTATATGAAAATCGAAAAATGTTTAACTTGTACTGAAGTGATAAAACAGACCTATAATAATAGATATATTAACAATACATCTTTTTAGAACAAGAATATACGACAGAATGAAAGAAAATAAAATTAAACATAAAAATATACATATAATTGTAGAGGCGTTGAAAAATATATCATTATAAATAAGAATTAGAACATTTATCTACATATAAATTATATTAAGATTCATTAACAATCATGTATTCTAGTTTTTATTCTAGTTTTTTAACGCCTCTATAATTATGTGAACTTTTTCTGTGTTTGTTGACTTATAAATCACCTTATATTTTGGCATGATTTGACACCTGATGTATTATAGCTGATCCATAATTAAGAGAAAGCTATACGAAGAAGTGCGAAAAATTTATTAAATAGCAATTTTATCATAATAAGGTCTCCGAATTAGACACTACCAGTTTGATGATAACGCTCAGACTGTGGAACTCAGATGCGATATTAGATTTTTATTAATCCCGCAGAAAAATATTAGGTAATTTGACAGTTGAAAAATCATCTAATAAATCACCTGGTGAATCACCTTACAAATCACTTGATAAATCACCTGATATTTCTAGCCAGATCTCATGGAGATGTTAACACCTAATGAGGATACGTTAGTATGATAAAATTGCTATTTAATGGATTTTTCTCATTATTTACAATAGTTTTCTCTCAATGACGGATCTGCTGACAATTCATGCTAAAATATAAGATATAAGATCTAAGTCTTAACATATCAACTGACGTATTTAAAAGGGTTGATTTCAATTTTGTTGGGCAGCTTAAACTTACACGAGCGAGTGTTTAAATTAATTTTGAGTAAATTATTTATTGATTTATATGTTACAGATTTCGAGTAAAAAGATTTTTTTTAAATACTAGATTATACTATACAACAAATGAACAACGACACATATAGCGGTATGTAATATTTCAGTAACATTTCTGTAAAATTTTTAATTAAATATTATAGATTTTGTTATGGATGTTGGATCCTGCCTATCCATCCATTCACCATTGCACTCATCGATACATCTATTCACCCACGCATTCATTTATTAATCCGCGTGCACACCCATCCATTCGCCAACGCAAGCATCCACACATTCACCCACTCAATTATCCATTCATCCTCACACGCATTGATCCATCACGTATTCACGCATACATCCATCCTTATACCCACCCATGTACTTATCCATCCACCCAGACATCCAGCTATCCAGTCACGCAAATTAAATCAATCAAATCATACATCCGTTCATGCAACCATCCATCCATCCATCCATCAATGCATCTACGTAGTTAAACAATATTTTTCGCTTATAAGCCTGTACAAGCTTTGTCCGCGCATTGTATTCATTATATTTTGTGCTTCGAGCACTTACTTTTCTGAAAAAACTATAGCGCCGTTGCGCCTAGAATACGGGGACAAGGTTTGTGCAGGCTTATAAGTGAAAAATATTGTTTAACTGTTTTGTGAGGATCGAAGGTTACATATTTAAAAAATGGAGCTACTCTAACCACATTTCGATTTCAGGTCTGTAAATCAGTAGAACAAGTTTGAAATAGAAATGGTGAGATCCCCCTTAATCAAATGTGTAAATCATATTCTGTATAGTTGCAGCCCTAATTTGTAACCTACACGATCCTACATATCCTAACATGGCTATCAAATATTATTTTAACATGGCGCTTATGTTACTAAAACAATCTTTTTTAATGGTTTACGATTAAGCCGAAATTAAATTCAAGGACTAGATTCGACACCTATCCGACATCCTCCTTCTATCAGACGCCGACGACGGCGACGCCATTCATTATATGAGAATCGAAGAAGCTCGCGCCCGTTCGATGTACAAGCGATTCAACCGCTGCGTACTAAAAAGGATGCTAATTAGAGCGTCCATACTATTTCTATACGGAAGTGGGTTAGCTACGCTGAAAAATGTCTTATTACACTTTGGCACCTCCGCGTAGCGCTGCCCCTGATGGGGCTCTCATTAATCAAAAGAATACCTGAGCGCACGCCGCGAAAGTCATTTCGAATTGAGATTCATATTTAGTTGACGTCGTTGTTAGACGCAACGCTAGAAGTATAATTCATGGCGGTGCCTAATTTTTGGCACGTAGATATTGAGATCAAAGTGGAGTGAAGGAATTGTGTATTTTATCAGTACATTTATAGCAGACTGTAATTTTTAATTAATAGCATTTTTACGATACACCGTTATGAGGTGTATGAATTCTTTCGTATATAGATTTTAACTGTAAACGTGTCCGATAACTGCATTGGTTGTATATACCGAAATTCATTACGAACTAGACTGCATTCTAGTCCCAAAATGTATTCAAAATTTTAACGCTTATTTATAATTTTTCAAACGATGCAAAAACTTTCACTTTTAGTCAAAAGTACTGAGCATTTTTAGTATTAAATGTATTATTATGTATGCGATATTTATTAAAGTATCCGAAATAATACTTGGTTATTCAGTTAAATCATAAGATCTAAACATTACCTTTTTTAATTTTAAAGGAACATTCTTTATAAATAGCAATTTAAAAATCAGTGCATCAATTAGAAAAGCAGTACGCACCTTGTTTTAATAAAAATGTAAAGCATACACAATAAAATACATGACACTTTCATATCAAGAATAATCCTATGTGCATATTTAATTTTTCTTGAGCGAAAGTGACATGTTTTCGCTGATTGATATGGGGGATCGATAGCCTACTGTGCAAATGTATTTCTTAAAGGTTTACTTTCTACAATGAAAAATGAGGGAATAAACTTAAAAGAGTAATAACAAAAAATTCAGTAACTTAGTAATGATAATATAATTGTTAACTAATTGATACAAAACTCATTCGTATAATTCTATTAATTTTAGTGTTAATTGATTATTTTAAAATTATTTTTATAATGAAATATTCTCATTTCATGTATAAAAACATCTTGGAATGATGATTTTTAATTATATACTTAATAAACAAAAATTATATGATCGATTGAACAGTGCGTGAATGTAGTTTTAAAATATATGTAAGATAACATTTTCCACAATTAATCAATCATTATTGAACAATACTTTTTTTTGCATTTATAATACGTTCATTGGCAGTAAATAGTATTTGAGTTAATTGTATTGCGATGCTAGAATATTAACTTGAAGTTATTCTAAATTAATAGTTTATACATATCAATAATTCATGTAACGAATGTAGTCAAATTTGGACGAATTTAAATTCAAAGTATAACGTAAATGATAGATATTTATATTGGAATGTATAATGGAAAATAGTATTGGGCATTTGTATTTCAAATTATAGCTTTCTAAGAAGATAGCTTTATGAGATTCACCTGAGGATTATATGCATTACTACTTGTACCTCTAAAGTATATGGACTCATATTTCAAAGTCTCATTATCAGAACTTATGATCTAGATATCATATTTGTACTTAATGTCTTCATGTTAGTGTACGAGAAAAGGACTTAATTTACGAAACTTCTTTTATAGAGGTAAAGTGATAAGTACGGATAAATAAAGGTAACATGTAGATGTATACGCCTCCTAAGATTTATACTTTTATTAATTAAAAAAATGTACTATGAATTCTGTAGAATTAAGTAGACTGTAATGTGAACTATATATGAACGAAATCATTGTGTAATAGACATATAATACATAATCAGAAGGTAATTCTTTCATTCCAAGAAGGTTTCAACTGAAAACAGATAATTATTAATTAGAGAAATTCTTATTGGGGAAAAAGAATTATTTTAAAGTAAAATTAATTTATTTTTTCCATTACGACTTGCTTTATCATAAGAGGATTTTGATTATTTTAAATGGAATGGTCTAGGTAGCTATTTGGTAATACATCCTCATTGATCAACTGTATCGTTTATGAGATACAAATACACAATCGAAAAATCTTGTTTCTTTTAATTTACTGCTTTTTATGCCAATAATGATCAAACAATATTTTTCATCAAAGTTAATTTCATCAGTGATACTATCATTTAACAATATCATTACTTACGATGAAAGCATTAAGTAACACACATATGGAATATAATTTTGGTTTACCAACCAGTTTGCTCATCTTCTAACTGATAATATAACGTTCCTCTTCACATTTATCGTATACTTTGAAAAAAAAATCATCCCCTGTTCAGCAAACTCAATCGGCCCTCCAAGTCTCGGGTCTCCCATCATCCATCAAATTCGTCATCGCGAATCCTCGCAACCGCTGAAATTCTCCTTTCCCCTGATCAAAATCGAAAGTGCATCATGCTCGCCGAGGCCGCGCGTGCACAATGCTCTTTCCTTCAAAATGCATTCTTCGCGCGCGACCTCTTAAAACTCCAAACAAAGCGATAAAACGCCGAGACAGTAGCATACCAGTTCGGCCATCGTGCACTCGAAGACCCAGAAATCCTCTACCTCTAAAAAAAGCTCGGCTCTCTTCGCGCCACGCTTTTCCTGCAGCGCGCGTACGTCCGGCTCCAACCTGGCCGCGTGGATACTTTGGCACCCTGGACACGTCCGCACTGCGCCGCCACAGCAGCAGCAGCAGTAGTAGCGAGGCCTCAATATAATCGAACTATATACCGTAGCCGGCTGAACGAAAAGAAAATTCGTGTGGCGAAGAGAAGCGGTACACACAGTGGTGGGGAGTTGAGAAGAGTGTCTTCTTGCGATTCCCCATGCGACGAGGACGATAGCGGGCGCCCCCCGTATAAATAGGCACCTGCCCAACCCAATCGGCATCAGTCAGCGAGCCGCAGCCGTCGCATCCACCAAGAGCATTCAACCAAAGACACGGTCACACACACGTACACACAAATTAAGATGAATTCCATGGCGAGGATCTTCGTACTTTGCGCTGTGGTTGCGCTGGCGGCGGCTCAGCCGGCCAAGAACGAGTTCTGGAAGGGCACGAGCATGGACGCGATGGTCGAGCAGACGAAGCTCGAGTGCGCCCAGAAGAACGACGAGATCTCCTGCATGAAGTTCAAGATTCTCAACCTCCTCGACCAGCTCTTCCGCAAGGACAACTTCAAGGTATTTCCTTCTTATTTGATATTTTGTCCTTATCTTTCTTTTCTGATCAGTTTGAATACTATTAGATGGAACATGAATTAGTCTTCTAAATTTTATTGATTTTTTCAATTAAAATTTACACCCCAATTGCTATTTTAGATTCAGAGCTATTTTTTAAGATTCGCCGTTTTTTAATTTTATTTTGTTCATTATCAATTATTTCCAGTAAAATGAATTTTGGTACTTCCATACTTACATCATTATATCTTAAATTTCATTCGATACATTACACATTAATATATGAAGGATCAAAATTTGGATAAATTTTGCAAACCAAATATGGTATTAACGTTAACTGAAATACTTATCTAATCTAAGAACACATTTTATCGAGCTTTATTTTTTTTCCAGTAAACATACGAATTAATTTAAAAATATATATTCTTTTTAAATAATATAAAACATTATTTATCTATCGGTAATGAAAACTAAAGGTGGTTTATGACTTATTATACTTACATTCATAAAATACTCATCTGATAATGTGTGCTTTCCAATAATTCGTAAGCTATTAAGCAACCTAAGTAATAATATATACATATATATATATAATTATACATAAATTATATATTATTATATACTATTACACATAATGCTGCTCTAAACCATGAAAACATATAATTATATATGGTTATATATATATAGACATCCATGATTGTATATATTCACAATCCCAAATATAATCATATGTAATCATGTTCGATTAAATGATGTTTATATATAATGATATATATTCACATCATTTTATATAGTAATTTGTATATTATGTATAGTTCACGTACAACTGCATAAAACAAAATCTATAATATTTCTCGAAAATGACCCTATCTCTCCCGCAAGTACCTAAATACAAACCAATGCAATGTCCACAGGTATCCGAGACCGTGGAGGTCACCCGCAACTCGTACCCCGTTGACGAGCTGTCCGGTCGCAGCCTGTCCAACGACGGCTCCTTCCTCGAGACCGTGCGTGGCTACCTGGCCTCCCACGACGTCACCTTCAAGCTGCCCCTCGAGTCCTCGGTCAAGGTCTCCTCGCGCAACATCGACGCCGACGAGCTCAGCTTCGACCTGAAGTTCGGCCAGGGTCGCGCCGCCGAGGCCCGCAAGTCCAAGCTCAAGAAGGTCATCATCCCCATCCTGGTGTTCGTCCTGCTCAAGGCCATGACCCTCATACCCCTGGCCATCGGCGTGCTCGGTCTCAAGGCCTGGAACGCCCTGCAGCTGTCGTTCTTCAGTTTCGTCGTCTCCGTCGGCCTGGCCATCTTCCAGCTCTGCAAGAAGATCGCAGCCGACAGTCACGGCGCGCCCATCGCCGCCCACGGGCCCTGGGAGTACCAGGCTGCGCAGTACAGAGCCTTCCAGGAGGTGCCCGAGGAGGCCGCCGCCCAGGATCTCGCCTACTCGGCTTACGCTCAGGCTTGAGCGGTTCCTGGAGGCGTGGATTGGGATTGCCAGGGGCCTCGCTGATTCCTTAGCAGCGGGGTTGGCGAACTTTTGTAAAATACTACTCTCTTCCGTACTCTTCTTCGTGTGTGTTCTCTACTTTTTGTACGCTATTTAATAAATTATTTGATGCAATTATATATGATTTTATTGGGTTGTTTATTTTATTCTTGTTTACCTTGTTATTGTATTATGTACAATGATTAATGATCAAGAAGTGATGAATGTCATTCGTTCAAAAGAATATTTTTTCCAATTATAACCGAATGATTTAGATATAAAGACAATTGTTAAATGTACCTGATACTGATACATTAACTAGAAATGATCGATTGAGTTTAAAATCAAATTCATGTAAAATAAAATTAGTGTCCATAGTTCAATGGACATCTAGCAAAAATACAATATTTCATAAATCTAAGTATCTATTAAATTTCTTTTATATTATATTATTTATACTTTTTGTAAAATTAATGTATTATTTATGATAATCTTATTTAATATATACTCTTCGTTCCAAAAACTTTTAGTATAACGCCTTTATTTTAATTCTAATTCCATTTATTAAATTTATTAAAAAATGTAATTTAATTATAAATATTACAGATCAATTGATAATTATATGAAGTATCCTGTGTAAGATTTATAATGCTGAAGTACCATTCCTTGGTTCTTCTATCCTGTATATAAACATCAAGGCAAAAAGATACAATACAGCGAGATATTTACATAAATAAAATGATTACTTTTTAATAAATTGTTAGAGTATATTTTTATTACGTAAACTTGTCTCATTATAATCTGATTGCATTTTACATACTACTGATATTATTTATTTTTTACGATAAGATCTTTTTCTGTTACAATCCTTGAAAAAAAATATTTTAACGTTTCAAAATATTATAAATAATCTTAAATTTTAAAAATTGCTTGATTGCTTTTCGGATTTTAATTTTGATAATAAGCTTGTTTTAGTCGGTTCAAAAATCACTGTTTTCTCTTATTAAAATTAATTCATAAAAACAAATTTGGATTATAATTTCAAAATAATAATTCCATTACTGTTACAGTTATTTAAATATTTATAAATTCATATATCATAATATTTTGAGAATCTATAAATTAGTTTTTATCGTGCGAAGTAAAAACTTTTTATTAATAAATATATTCAACCTTATTAAATATCTACCATCATAAAACCTTTACTTTCTTTACACTCAATTAACTACTTGAACAAATTTTATCAAATCAAATTATACATCAAAGGAAATTTGACTATCTTGATAATTCACTTTATGTAAATATACTACGTTATCACTCATAAATATTATATTTATATAGAAACTTTATTGATATGATACATAAATCACAGAAAATGAATATGACTATTGAAAATAAGATTATTATTCTATAACTGAGAAATGTTTTTTAAAATCATATACAAACAATGTTTCTATTAAAATTTATTTTACATACATTATATTTTTTATATATTCAAATTTCTATTAAGTATTTCTAATTGAAATCTCACGTACAACAATGTATGCAATAATAATTACAATTAATAGGTACCTATCTGTCATGTTATATTTATCACGATAACTATCCAAACCTTATACATAAAAAATTCAGTCATTACTCAGTTCATGTATTTATATATATGTATACTTTATATTAGAATATGTTACTCATTCTTAAGTACACGAATAAATTCGTTAGACCTCGCCTATTTTCAGGACCCCTTGACGAATCATAAAATTGTGTCACTCAAAACGATTTAATTATCTAACATCGATTCGATTAACAGTTTCAATCGGTACTTCGCTACGAGACGCTCCATTTTCGGCGCTGCTACGCTTATGATCCACGGTGAAATTTCGTAGGCATACCAAGCGAGAGACAGATAAGTGGTGCGTACTACAAAGGCTCGTACAACGTATAGTACGGCTGTCCAGTGCGCATAACTGGCATACAGAGAGGCTCGAGGGAGTACCGGTCTACGAGCAGCGGAGACACCGGGCACCTGATGATTTTTTAATTAATCATGATTATCATTATGTTTAATGTTTGAAAGCTACATCGTTATTAATTGTTATTGTAATAATACAAGTTTTATCCGACAAAATACATATTAAATTGTACAAACAATAACTTACCTTATCGCGAATAAGCTGAACCCATTATCGGCAGATGCTAGAATTCCTGATGTATGGGTAAATCTCTTAAACTGTTACAGTATACAAAATAAAATTAGCTTGTTAATTTAAAGTATGTCTTTAAAGGGTTTGCAGTTTTTCATTATTAAAGTATTTATTTATAGAAGATTCTAAGGCATAGTATGCTGTGCACAAAATTTTCACACTACGTATTTGTTCTTACATGTATTTCATGGCGAATTTCATAGCTAAGTATTTTAACCCTCCATGTATAATGAGGGTTTTTTAAGACTGAGGTACAAATCGAAATTACTTAAGGTAAATTGCATCGAACTTTAACAGGACCCATTTAAAACGTTCAGAAAACTATGCATTATTTAGACTGTAATAATTTATTTATTTTAATATCATATATTGTTTGCCAAGCATCAAATATCACCTGATGAAAAATATTATAATATATAGCTGTTTTTTAGGTCATAATTTGACATGTATGATATATATAATTTAACGCACTTGATTTTTCATTCTAGGGCTATGCTAAACAGCCAAAAATTGTATTTTATTCTGATTAAATCATTTTTAGTAATTTTATCATAATATTATGTATAGAGTAAAAAAGTACATTTTTCTAAGCATTTGACATGGTAGACAAGATATCTCATTTTTTGATAATTACAACAAGAAGAAAATTTGAAATTTGGAAACTTTCGAGCATACCTCCCCCCATATACACGCATGCACGCATGCAAGCACATGCGCACAAGTACAGCGGACATTTTTTATTCTTCGAACTTCCCAAGTCACATAATATAAATCCCGTGCAAACATGGTAAAACGTATGTTAGGGTATTTGTCAAAAAATGGAGCTTTTCGTGTCTTGCTTTTAGCTATCCCTTTAAATGTACTTCAGAACATATGGCGGAGCTAAAAATTGGGTGGGGATAAATATACTGAAAGATAATTTTGCAGATGGATAATAATGCCGAAATTATTTTACAATGGGTAAAGTAATCGATTAACGAAAGTGCCGATAAAAGGATAAAAATTCCGAAGTTAAAAATGCCGAAATGTTGAATGGCAATGGGTAAAATCTAAAAATATCGAATATTGAAAAGAAATAACCAAGTAAAAATTAACACATTATTATAATACAGGCGCATATTCTAATGAAAGCACTTTTTTGTCCAAATTTTCGTTTTTGGCAGTTCTAAATTTCGGCATTTTCTTTTTCAGAATTCTTGTTTTCGGCATTTTTACTTTCGGCATATCTATCCATAGGCATTGATTTTTTCGACAATTTCAACCAATCGGTAAATTTATCCTTCTGCAAATTTATCTTTCGGTATATTTATCCCCATCCCATGTTACTCTATAAATCTTGCTACATGTTACATATGTAGTGCAATAACCAAATCTGTAATACAAATATCACGAAAATGACAATGTCTAGCTGGACATTTTCGTGCCATTTGTATTACAGATTTGGCGTTTGTACTACATATGTAATATATTGCCAGATTTTCACAGTGATATTACTGATAATTAATGAAATAGAAGATACTCCTTTTGTTTCGAAAGTCTAAATATGCTATTAATGTTAACAAATGCGTGAATTAGACATGTCACGGAAATGGCAATAAAAATTCCACGAAAATGACAAATTGACCATAAACTGGATTTATTCAGATCAACCGAATATTTAGACTTTCTAAACAAAAGTAACATGTTTTACATGATGCATTATAACACTCGAAATTTTTTTTAGCTCTGTTATATATTCTGAAGTTCATTTAAATGGATAACTAAAACCAAGACATCGAAAGCACCATTTTTTTGACAATCAACCGTTTTTCAAAACAATGCTTTCTCTTTGAGAAAGCAAAATGATGAATACAAAATAGTTTTAATCAAATGCGCAAATTAACCTGGATACGGTGCTAACAGAGGGATACTAGGCATTTTAATGAAATCTCGGGGATCATTTTTGATACCTGAAGATGATACCTAATCCCTTATGTACAATGTGTTTTTTTACTGATTTTGTATTATAACGTTTTCAAATAATTTATTAACATCCAAAAAATTTGAAAAAATGCATAGTTACTTGGAAATATTGTTACCTTAATACCTTATCACATTACTAAATTCTTCAGAAACGGGAATCACATTCTGCCTCTTCATTATTTTAGAGAGGCGTGCGATCGAAAAATTGTTAGGGTCATGAAAGATCCCCATTGCACACGATGAGCTAATACCCGCACATTTATTTAAGGGGTTCTAGAACCTAAGATAGCTATATTGCTCGTACATGCAATGCTTAAAGTAAATAATATAATAAGTATACTATCAGCGCTAGAATTGTAAAAAATGGATTATGATACAGTATACAAAGGTGCGTTAAATCTACGGCTATTAGCCTTCATTTTAGGTAAACGATCCCCAAACTTATATTTACAAATATTAGTTGAATAATATGAAGAGGACCTAACCTTCTTAAAATTACAAAATTCTTCTTAACGTTCTTAAATTGTTCATCATATCTTACTTTTTTTCGGTAAATTGAAATATTTTATCAAAACATAACAGAATCCTTTTTTAAGGTCGTTAGGTCCGTTTATTTTTCCATAATACAAATTTGTATATTTCTTGCTCTGCCGCAAGGTTTTAAGTGTCAAATTGATCGGATTGAAGTTATGTTGAAAATATTTGAGGTTTAATTCGCCGTGGTGAAGGTAGTACTAGCACCAAAAGCAATGTTAAATTCCCATAAGGAGGCGAAAGTTGGAACTATAATAATGATGGTACCATACATTTCAGAGATAGGGAAAATTAATATTTTACAACGTCTTGAGATATTTCTAACAAATTATGATGTGTAGAATATTTACGTAAATATGAAAAGAGTTTTTAAAATAAATATATTGTCTAAATACTTTAAATATCCCGGAAAGCGATAAAATTGTAGTTTCTCCTACCCTCTCTATGCACTACAACATCATTGTTATAGTTACAACTTTCACGACCTTATGGGAATTTAGCATTGCTTTTGGCGCTAGTACTACCCTCACCAAGGCGAATTGTGTTTAAAATACATTTTATTAGGATATGAGTGTGAAAATTTCAGATTAAAGAATTAAATTAGAAAATTATTGACCAAAGTTACTGCCTATTTAGGCCTGAAGTAAATTTGTAATAAATTTTATTATAACATATGACTTAAATTCAATAATTTTGTTTCTTAAATTCCCACACTCATATACTGATTATATGCATTTGAACACAATAAATCCTGAAATACTTTAATCCGATCAATTTGACTCTCAAAACCTTGCGGCAGAGCAAGAAGAATAAAAGTTTGTATTATAGCCAACGAGCTCAATAACCAAAAAAAAGCGGGCAAACAAAGAGACTTAACGACCTTAAAAAAAAAATTCGTTATATTTTGATAAACTATTCACGTTTATCAAAAAAAAAGGTAATATATATTGCATAATTTATCCTCACATAAAAATATATAACCAATTTATTTGTAATTTTAAAGTTCTTAGGTATCACTACTGGCAAAGATTGGTAAGATCCACCATTACTATCACCTTAAAGATGACCTAAGGCGATAATTAAATATTTATCATATTGAGTGGAAGAACCTCGTTTATCCTATGACTTTTGGCGTGTGAAGAAGCTCCTATCATAAAACACGTGGCATTTAGGTTTACGGGGCACTAATTGCGAATCAAAAGTGAAAATTTTAAAAAATAAAATAGCTTAGCTAACAACATGACATGTTTATTAAAGAGATTTCAATAAGAATTTGTAAAAATTTTAAACTTTCACTAGATTTTCCCAATTTTTATCAAAGTCTCAATAACATTATGTAAACATGTCATGTTGTCATATGTATTTTGAACGCAATAAAACCTCAAAAACTTTAATCGGATCAGTTTAGCTCCATAACCTTGCGGCAAAACAAGTTTGTATTGTGGCCAAACAAACAGACCTCATGACCCTAAGAATAAATTTAAAAAATTTCCGTTATATTTTGATAAAATGTTTAAATTTACCGAAAAAAAATAGGTAATGTATGGTGAATAATTTATCCCCACCTCAAAATATATAACTAATTTTTTTTTAATTTTATGGTGGTTAGGTCCCCTTAGGATGCAAACATTTCTTTTATGTATAAGTACGAGGGTAGTTCAATAAGTCTTTAGAATGACCAACAGATGGCGCGCGAATCGCTCCAAATCATCTGTTTTCAGTCAGCACCACTCCCGACTAGATATATGGTGCAGTCACAGTCCACATCTTCTGAGTTTACGTGTTTTTATAACCAATTGAAAAAAAAAATTGCTTGTTAAGAAAAATGGAAAAAAACGAGTTCAGAGCGGTAATTAAACATTTTCATTTAAAGGGTTTAACTCCATATGAGATAAAAAATGAATTGGACTCAGTTCATGGCACATCTGCCCCTGCCTTAGCAACGGTTTATAACTGGGTAAATGAATTTAAGCGTGGTCGTACATCAATAAGTGACGAACCACGTTCAGGAAGGCCCGTAGAAGCAACTACTCCCGAAATCATCAATAAAATCCACGATATGGTGTTGAAGGATAGAAGATTAAAAGTGCGTGAGTTAGCTGAGGCCACAAGGATATCTATAGGTGCAGTTGTTTCAATTCTACATGAAAAATTAGGCATGAAAAAGCTATCGGCAAGATGGATGCCGCGTTTGCTCTCAGCTGAGAATAAACGCAATAGAGTGGTCGCCTCTGAGGCTCTTTTGGCGCGCATAAGTCGGAATCCTGAGGAATTTTTTCGTCGATTTGTGACTGTGGATGAAACATGGATACACCACTACACTCCTGAGACAAAGGAACAATCCAAACAGTGGATTTCCACAGGCGAACCAGCTCCAAAGAAGGCAAAGACCGTAAAGTCAGCTGGTAAGGTTATGGCTACAGTTTTTTGGGATGCACGTGGAATTATACTTATTGACTACTTGGAAAAGGGTAAAACAATTACTGGTGAGTATTATGCATCATTATTAGAGCAGCTGAAAGAAGAAATTAAAAAAAAACGACCACATTTGGCGAGAAAAAAATTCTCTTTCATCACGATAACGCCCGAGTTCACACATGCTTCGTTTCAATGGCTAAAATTGAAGAACTAAAATTCGAATTGGTCGAACACCCACCGTATTCACCAGATTTAGCCCCCAGTGACTTTTTCTTATTTCCAAACTTGAAAAAATGGCTCGGTGGACAGAGATTTACGGACAACGAAGACGTCATTGCCTCTGTAAGTGCTTATTTTGAGGAACTTCCGAAAACGCACTTTTCTGAAGGATTAAAAAAACTTAAAAAGCGATTGACCAAGTGTATAGAGCTCCAAGGAGATTATGTTGAAAAATAAAAAAAAATTTACCCAAAAAAAATTGTTTTTATACTTTATTATAAAGACTTATTGAACTACCCTCGTATATTAAGTAAAAACTAAAAGTTATAATTTGAAACGTTCTATGTTAAAGAAAATTTACAATGCCAATAGTTGCGAACTATTAAAGATAGTGAATTAACACGAAACAATAGTCAAAAATGAGAAATCATAACGCAACACGTCTCAAATTAAAGCTCTTATTCTTTTCTTTAATATTCTTTTATACAAAAAAATCTTTGCACCCTTAGGAGCCAAGTGATTGATATATCAATGATGACCATTTATAGTCCATAATTCCATGTTAAATTCCTGTAAGAAAAATTTATATATGTACATGAAAAACTGTGTCATCACAAGGTCTTTGTCGTATGTATAAAATATTTCTCGTACTTTTTAGGACCTGTACAACAAGAAAGATCAAATTGCAGAGAAATGCCTCATCATTTATTTTTCGTCACTTTTCGAACCACCTATCGGCCGATTTTTTGTAGAATTCCTCATATACGTACGATTTTGGGACCTATTTGTATGAAAGCACGTGATTGAGTGTGAAAAACAATAATATGGAAAATATAAAAAAATATAAAAATATTATATAAAACAAATACAAAATATAAATATATATATTTTTAGTCATTTACTTTTCAGTACTAATTATAATACCTACGTCACACCAAGCAAGTTTCAAATTTCACTTTTCAACGGCATGCATAATAAATATTTAAAGTCCACCTTATGTTAATTCACGATCCCTACTTTATACATTGTTTATTGTAAAAGATATTATAAATCTCATACCTAGACAATATCATTTATTGTGGAGATACGTATTGGATAAATATTTATATTACATATCATTATTATTGCAAAATATTCAGACATTGTTAACTTGCAACTATAACCGAGTTGACTAATTTAATATACGTTATTTGTACTATATCTATTTTTTGCTTAATATTAAAAACAATTTTAAAAACAGTCCAAATATGAATGACTTAATTATTTAAATAAAATTATTAATACATTCTTCTTAACATTATCGCATTTATGAAGCCAACTTGTAGAGTCACAATCAAAATCCCAACGAGTATTTGTATACAAATAGTATAAATAGTAACTTTAATTGTTCACACTGAATTAAGTCTTAACAGTAATCTTTCTTATTGTTATCCAGGCTATGGATTATTTTACTTAAAACTGCCAATACTTATGTACTGATTAATCTACCCAATATTTTAAACTATAATAAATACAGTAATCAGCATTACAAAATTACATTATTCCACAAAATTAATAATGAAACAATCTTTTTTAAATTAACAAAAAATACGAAAAATCAAACAATCTTTATGTTTTCGTAAACAAGAGATAAGACAGAAATCTTATCCAAACTCCACGGTGTCGAATCCTCTTCTCGTAAACACATCGTCTCCCAAATCCATCAAAATCTCAAAAAACTCCTAACCTCACTCCAGTCGTACAAGACACTCTCCGCACCCATAAAACTCCTCATACCCAGCAACCATCAGCACCGCGCACAGCTCTCGCTCTCTGTCACACTCTCGTCATACCCACTAAAAAAAAACGACCACAACGCTCGCTCGCGCTCGCTCGCGTCCGGCAACACACCGCCCATACCAAAACGAAGCGTATACAGTTCCGTTTCCCGCCGCGTGCCTCCGCGCGAGTGAAATTTAAATATGATTTTCCTTCGATCGGCGATTCACGGCATGCGCGACCGAATAACATAGATTTTTCGGTGGCTGCGCGCCGCCGCTGTACGTCGCTCGACGCCGACGCCGGGGCAAATTAAATAAAAGGGGCGGGCCACTCCTCCGTCAGTCGCAGTTCGATCGCCGATTGTGTGCAGCCTCGTGTGTCGTCGGCGGCCACCAAGTGTAACCCACTCCGACCCTACATCCGAACGAAGAACAAGCATCATCATCAACGACGGAACATTGATAGAAAAATGCGTTGTCTAGCGGTGATCGGTATCCTCGGGCTCCTGGCCGCAGTGTCTCGAGCCTCCGGCGACGACTTCCTCGCGCGCTCGCTCAACGACTGCATCGTTGCCGACTCCTGGGGCGCGTGTCTCAAGCGCGAGGTCCTCGGTTACCTGGACGACAAGCTGGGCACATCGACGGAGGCTCGCTCGCTGGACAGCGTGGACGAGGCCCTGCTCGCGCGCACCTTCAAGTACCTCAAGGGCTTCGAGTACGGAGTCGACCTGCCCTTTGTCGACGCCCGGCTCAAGTATCGGCCGGCCAGGAGCTTGGCGGATCTGGACATTGAGTTCAAGGACAACGAGGTGGCCACGGCACAGGCTAGGGGGATTCTCAAGAAGAAGCTGCTGTTGCCGTTCCTGCTGCTCTTCAAGCTCAAGCTCAAGCTACTGATGCCCATCTTTGTGGCGATTATTGGCTTGAAGGCTATTAAGGCTCTGGTGCTGTCGAAGCTGGCGATTGTGTTGGTGCTTGGATTCATCGCGGTGCAGTTCTTCAAGAAGGGAGGCATGACACCACCCATGGGTGAGTACTCCTTTTTTTTAAGTGAGGGCTGGGGATTAAGGAGATGGAATGCAGTGTAAATTGAATGGTATAATAGATTATGGAATGAAAGTATTTATGAGTTCTTATGCGATGCTTGATTTTGATTTTAGTTTGGAAAAAGTGATTAAATTATGATTATTTACGAGATGTACAGTGTAATTAAATAATTTGAATAATTATAACAATTATCTAATGATTTAGTTATGTTAATGACTATTAACGTTCAGTGAAAACATTAATCAATTTATTGTTAGTTTTATGAAAACATTTGTATTATTAATATTATATTTAAATAATTGATTTAATTAATTTTGACACGTTTACGAATACATAAATATATTTAGGTTAGGAGTAATAGTGAAGCAAAAATTAATAATTTCGTTTGTATATTGGAAAGATATTTAATTCTTTTATAAAATTTACATTTCTTATAATAACAGTTTCTATATATATATATATATATATATATATATATATATATATAGTAAGACATATCAAATAAATTTTAAATTTTGTTGTTAATATCACGGTTATAAAAGTTATATTAAATTTAATTTAATAAATAATATATAAATTGCTTAACAATTAAATTTTATTATATCCTATAATTAAAGCCTCAATATTATTTACAAAGCATACTAATATTAAGTATTTAAAATTTTATTCTTAATATGTTAATTTGTTTATTATAAATTTTACAGATAAAGTCACTTAATTGTTAAAATAAATAAAGTTACGCATTAAAAAATGATATTGTACCTGGTACAATATATATGAGTAAACTTACGATATGAAATCTTCTAAAATTAAAGTCATAATTAATTAAATGCGTGATACTAATAATTAATATCATACAAATTTTTTAGTAAAATTTTGTTTGTTACTGTTGTAAATATATATCATGACTTTTAAATTTCACAATATTTCATATCTTAAATTTCCAATATACATTGCACAAGCTACATTATTATATCTCTCAATACGTAACTATATTTCATTCAACAGCTAAATAACTTTATATAAGTACAAATTTATATGTTTGTAATTATTCATTAAATCACTAATTATTATTCAATTGAATTCAATTGCTCTATTACTTGATCTATTCAATTAATATCCATGCTTGATCTCCATCAAAATCAACCCCAACGAAAACACTAACCAAACTCTTCTTTCCCCGCACCACCACGCAGGAATGACGATGGAGCCACCAGTGCCCGCTTATGGCGCCCCGCCCGTACCCACGACGACCTCTGGCTACGAGCCGGTCAACACGTGGGACGGCAACGGCCCGTACTCGCGCGTCTGGACGCCCAGCAGCGGCATCGACTCGCAGAACCTCGCCTACAACTACTACTCCGGCAGTAGCTCCAACTCGTACGGCGCGCCCTCGTCCTCCTCGTCGTCCGGCTCCTCGTCCGGATCTTCGTCCTCGTCGGCTGGCTCCAGCGGCATCGGCAGCTCCAGTGCCTCCACGAACTACTAGGAGATAGAGGGAGACATTATTATTATGTTTTTTAAATAAGATCCCCTGACGACGAGACACCGCGTAAGAAGAAGTAAATTTGTTTTAATCGATCGATGCTCCTGAATGCGTATTTGCGATTCTGAAAGGTAGATTGTGCGTTTTAGAGAAATGTCTGTCAATGAGTTGTTGTGAATACGTGTTTCGGAGTTTTGGAAAGAGTTTGTCTATTTTGTGTATAAAGTACTTGATAAGCCGATATCTGCACAGAAGATTAAGTTAAGAATGAGCCTCTTCTTATCGGATGGACATTGTTTACGATCATTTGGAAAATTACGTTCTTACCGACTGAGTTGTACCGACTGAGTTAAATTGTGCAATGAAGGGCCAAAAACTACATATTTATTTCTAAATTATATAATAAATAGGGGTCTTTAGTATTTACTAAGTTAAATACTAATTGCAAAAGTTAATATATTTGCATTGTGATTATTATAAATATTCATAACAAAATTAGGCAAATAGTGAAATTGCTTTTCTTCTCTAACGATGATTCAGTCGGTAAATTGATTTAATATACGAATACTTTCTCCCATTTCAAAAACATTAACGACTGATTGTCTACTGAAACGTTGCATTTCGTAAGCAATTAAAAACGATTATTTATTTCGACCATGACACTAGCAATAAGTATCAAATTTGTGCGAGCGTTGTTGTTGTAACATTGACATTGACATTGTAATTAATAAGTAATCGTCATTACTGGTGGTCGTTTGTCTTTCTTGAATTTCTCGCGATCAGTAGTAGTCTTTGTATCTGATACGAGTTCGTCGTGGCTCGTCGACGATTTGTCCAAAGAAATTTGCACCAAATAATTTATATCATCTGAACCACAAGTATACTATGATATGTGAACTCGAGATTCTTCTGTACAATTTGATAAGCGATTATCAATCACAGTGATAGAACCCACCATTCTAAAAAAGAAAAAAAAATACTTTTATTTATTTCTCGAAACATTAATTATTTATTATCTTTTCTATGCATTTAATAAAAACATTTTTTTAATTAAAATTCTTGTTTTTGAATCAATAACCACTAATATACGAAACATTTTATTTATATCTATTACAAACTAAATTTAGTTCTTGGTTTTTTACCTTTGGTTTATAACTGTATAAAATATAAGAGTAGTTGGAAAAAGTTACAATACTTATACCCAGAAATAGCATTATGCATCCGAACTTTTTAAAGAAAGTTCAATTAATTTATGGTGGCTCTCTGGTCAAACATTGGTAAAAATGTTGTATTTTTTATTGTATTATAAGATTGTTGAAGTCATTCTTCAGCTAACAGAAATATTTTTATAATGGTATGAGCACACTAAACTTAAAAAAATTGCAAATGGTTAAAAGTATTTTCTATTAATTTCCATAATTCTTTACGATTTGAATAATATTTTACCATTAATCATTATTCCAGAGTACTTAAAATATGTTTGTGTTAAGGGGTATGGCCACAGTAGTAGACATAAAATCATGTGCGTATTCAACATTTTTTTAATATGAAAAAAAAGTTTATTAATAAAAATAAACAATGGTATATTAAATACATGTCTTCAAATGTAAAAAAAATGTTCTTTTCAATTTTTCCAAAAAGAAAATGGCCGCCTACAGCGCATTTCTGGCAGCACCTTTTTTCTTTACGCTATTCTGCATGCAAAATTACATGCGTAATTTTGGACCTGAAACAAAATAAAAAAATGTTCACGCTATAACTCGAACAGTAACTTATTTATATGATAATAAAGTATCAAAAACAGCCAAAAAAGAATTTTCGATATTTCGAAAATTCTACTGTGGCCATACCCATTAAGGCTTTTAACCTAAATAGTTATTTAATAACCAAGAGAAAACTGATTTTTAATTTTTATATTAATATAATACATAGAAACAAATAATTCAGTAAAAATACAATTTTAATAAAACGTTGTTTCCTGGATAATTAACTTTTGAGTATTAGAAATTGTCCTGGCACAAATCATATTGATGGATTTTTATGAAATTTTTAGAATATATATTTGAAAGTATTTTAAAAAGAAGTGCTGGTTTAGATTTTCGAAATTAAAATATAAAAGCTTATTTAAAGTAGTTTATATATGAAATATGAGGGTTTTTTTAATCAATTTAAAAACAAAATTATAAAGCTATTTTTTTCAAAGTTGTTGATTGAATTTAAAAAAATGTAAACCAGCAGTTCCACTTGTATTTATACACTTTATGTATAGAATTTTTTGCAAAGGTGTATACCAATGTATAATGCGCGAGGATAAATTTAAAGATACCTGTATTTTAATCGAAGAGAATCACATTATCCTAGATATCTTGAAAACATCTTAATAAAAATGGCTGGAAATTGATATATAACTTAGAAAAATCACTAGGAACATACCTGGAAAATGGCAAATTAAAAGAATAAAAATTAAGGATTTTTTAAATTTGACCAGAGAGCCACCTTACGATTGTAAAAAAATGCATGCTTTGGCTATTTGAAAAAATTAATTAAGTTATATCTTCTTTGACATGCATCACATTATTGCACCTAACCAGGAATTAAGGGGTCACTCTACAATCTCAGCAATAATTTTCAATAATTTTTTTTTCATAGAAAAATTTATTTAAAATATTCAAACTTTTTACACATAAAAGAAGAGGTTTAACACTCATAAAATATAATTTTTATTTTTGTTTTGTATTTAAAATCTGGCTGGTCCGCCTGCCTGAAGTTGACCCTACTACAATCTGGTTTACATGATATCTCCATTTTGAAGAGTCTGAAAGCAAAAAAGTGGACGGGATATTAAAAAATAAGCTTTTCGCTATAGCCAGTAGCTCAATAAACAATATTTGATGAAAAATAACAAAATAGCAAAAAAAGGTCGAAAATTTCAAATGTCCGCCATTTTGTTATTTTTCATCAAACATTGTTTATTGAGCTACCGGCTATAGCTTAAAGCTAATTTTTTAATAACCCGTCCACTTTTTTACTTTCAGACTCTTCAAAGTGGAGATATCATGTAAACCAGATTGTAGTAGGGTCAACTTCAGGCAGGCGGACCAGCCAGATTTTAAATACAAAACAAAAATAAAAATTATATTTTATGAGTGTTAAACCTCTTCTTTTATGTGTAAAAAGTTTGAATATTTTAAATAAATTTTTCTATGAAAAAAAAATTATTGAAAATTA